>CAJQZJ010033410.1:2466285-2493398 GCA_907164525.1 Lophiomys imhausi | reverse complement strand
GGGGGAGTAAAAACAGGCATCTAAAGAATAATAATATAGGACATAACAAACACACAAAAAGAACAAATGAGAAAATCACAGGAAACATATTAAAGCAGAGACATACATGTTTGCATACACTTACATCAGTCTCATAAAATCATGATTAAGGAAGCCATAATATATACACATGAAGGATCTGTAAAATAAAACAAAGCGAAACAAAAATGTCCCACAAAACATTATAAAAGAAATAACAGAGAACTTCCAAGGATGTCATTGAGCTCATTTTGTGCTGGTCATCTACTACCAGTCATGGGGCCTGCCTTTAAGAGGGATTTCTATCCTCACAAAGACTCTGTTGAAGAGACGTAATTTTTTACTGTGAGTAGTTATCAGCTGGAGATAGTTTCTGGGTTGGGGATAGGGTCTTATGTGCACTTCTCCTCTCAATATTGGGGACCCATCTTGTGCAGACTCTGGTAGTCCTTATCATTTTGCCAGTCTCTGTGAATTCATATGTTCATTGGCCCTGCTGTGTTTAGAGGGCACAATTTGTTGGTGTACACCATCCCTTTTGGCTCTTACAATATTTCAGCCTCCTCCTCCACAGGGTCCCTAGAGCCCTAAAAAGAGGGATTTCACTTTTTGAGATAATTAAATACTCTTGAGTAGGAAACTCTTTGTCAGCCAGCACAATTCCCTCATTTCTTAAATTTTGTCAGTTCTCTCTGGTAGTTATTTTCTTTACTATATAGATATAAATTGGATGCTGCTCCTGTATGCATTTTATGTCCTGAGATATATAAGCCTGCTTCCAAAAGTTGATACTTATAACTATATTTTGAAGTATTTCACTTATATTTTTAAACTTGAAGTTTCACAATGTCAAGTCATAGGCTTGGCTCTTTTATTTTGAATTGGTTTTATACAGAGTGTGAAAGAAGGACTTAGTTTCATTCTTTCCCTTGTGGATATTCAGTTTTTCATGATGTGTTAAAGAGTTTGTATCTAACATATACATTTTTGGGCACATTGACTGGACATGTATTGCTGGATGAATTTAGTCTTGTGTTCTTGGTTATTTATTCTTAGGGCCATATGGATTTCTGGTTCTGTAACTGACCAGCACCACACTCTGTCAGTCATTTCCTCATATTATCACCGCAAACTCTTCTTATGAATCATCTCTCCTTTTTAGGTCCCACTCCTGTCTGCGACTCCAGTTCCATGCCTCTCTTCCTCATGGTGTGCTATGTTTTAAGTTCACAATCTGTATTTTCTCAAATACCCCGAATGTCTTTTCTCATTAGAAGCTCTCTGTTGACAAATAGTGGTGTTTTCAGATTTGTCAATCTGACTCATTGTCATTTCGTTTTACGTACCATTATCCTCAGGGAACCTCCTGAGTATATCGAAGCAAAATTGCCATTCCCTGACTATCCCTTTTTGAGTCTTTACCATATTGCCCACTTCTAAATTAGCTTCTTGGGACTTGGGAGTGTAATCTTTCCAGGCAACACTTTGTCTATAGCACTTCTGAAAATTCCTGTCACAAAATAAGAGCTCAGTAATTAATTTCTTGATAATAGTTACTAAATACGTGATTGAACAAGTAAATGACTAATAATAATATAATGAATTAGCTCAATTTACAGCATGGGATATATTAGCAATCTCTCTGTTGAGTCTTTTTTTAATAAATGTGTGAAATAATTTGTCACTATAAAGTTCTTGATTACAGCATGAAGATCTGAGGTGTAAGACATTTTCCATGGTATTACTATTTACAATGTCATTTGGATCTTGAACCACTTATAAAACTCAATGAATTTAAGTAACAAATGATACAGAATAAGCAATGGAAACAAATTAGTTCTCTTATGCCTTGTATGCTAAATTTTCTCTTGCTTTCTTCCCCTTCCAATGACATTTCTCTTGAATTTATGCCCACAATGTCATGCTCTATTTGTTTCTACATTTCTCATCAAGTTATGACTAACATCCTTTTTCTTCTTTTCAGTAATATGTCAAACAGCTAAATTTGAATTACTTTTTCCCTCTGTGGCTGGATGTTCTGCATCATGTAAGGAGGCTTAAAAGAATTGTATAATCAAAGGAGTACTTGCATAATTTAAAAAATGCTATTTTTTTTCACAAAATTAAATAAAGACAATTCTATCCTTCTTGGCTTTCACACATATAATATACACTGATGCACAACAAAACTGAGTTTCCAAATTTGTAACACTTCAGGTCTCTGGGTTTGATTAATAGTAATTGTCAACCCATTAAAATGGATTATGATGAATCCCAAAGAATTGGTTGTTAACATAATTAACAGCTGGCTTTGCTTTCAAGGCATTAATCAAAAGAGCAAGTTGCAGGAAATGACCAGGTTCTCCCAAATGTTACTAATTAGCGAAGGCCTTGAGGTTGGCTGCTAGTGACTGCTGGTGCCCTTATCTGCATGACTGTATCACAGGTGGAAACTCACACAATGGGACGTGCTTTCTCAAATGCTGTTAAACCAACAGGTCTTCAAGTGAATTTACTTTCAAATAAACACATTCTACCTTTTAACTGTTTACATTTGGATACAATGGAGTGTAAAAAAATCTACAAAATGAAGACAGTACAGGAATCTTAATATTTTCTGTTAATAAATGATGAGAGATTTCATACCTGTTAAATTCCCCTAGTTCCTAAGTATATGTCACAAAATATTTTGAAAGTGGTATAAAATTCACAGTTATCTTCGTATAGCACAGCATGTTGTATCTGTGTGTAGTGAGCATGATCTATAAAAGAAACTGAAGACAGAGATTCTCTGAAAACTTTTCCAGTTATTCCCACTCACATCAGGAAAAACACACTTCTTCTTTTTTTTTTCAGAATTTGCATCCAGTAACTTTACAGACCTATTTTGTTTGTTTATATTTACATATACTTCATATATAATTTTGTGTCCTAATTTCTTGTATTGTTTTGTCACAGGAATTTTCCTTAAGATTATAATATGTAAAATCACATTTCACCAGAACATAGTCTTTCCAAGTGGCATTTCATACTTTTTGTTCTTAACAATTTCCATAGCACTACAGCCATGAATTTTACATTTAAATATAATTGTGTGGTAGCTTTTGAGAGAATGAAGTGTTGAAGTTATATAGGACTTTCCTGTATAAACCAGAATTCAAGGGCAGTGAGGTAACCACCAGAGAAGACCACTCACACAGAGGTTCAAACCAATAGAAAATCTTTATTAGCAACCAGGTGACTACCCTGGTACAGGACCCAAGAGTGCAATCTGAGCCTTTCTCGGAGTGTAACTTAAAGGACAAAACCACATCCTGGGTTGACCCAGCTCAGTTACCAAGAACAGTTACCCAGAAGCAGAACTGCAGAAGCCAGAAAGCAAGGTTAGTACCTGTAGGCACTTTCCCAGAACTATGGACATTGATGGATTAGATCTTTGTTCTTTTTTTGGCAGGTGTTGCTGCCTATGAACTGGATCCCAAGGACTGAGTGGTGTTTTCACCATGGAATCAGTTGTGCTAAGGTCTGGGGCCTACTGAAGTATGAGGGTCTGTTATACAAGATTACTGAATACATGATCTAGGTAGGACTGTCAGAATTGGCAATAATAATACAAAGCACCTAGTTAAAAGTGAATTTCAAATAAATTACAAGTTTTTGTGTAAGCATTCACTGTGTAATATTTAAGAATTATAGAGCTGATCTGTAGGACATAGCCATATTTAAGATGTTTACTCCAAATGTAACTTAATTAGAACAGAGTATATTTTATTAATAGCTTTCAACAAAGATGTTTATATGTTTAGTGTAAAGCAGGATTATGACCCATCAAGGCTACCCACATCTTCATCAGCCAGACCTAAGAGAGTCTATAGTAAAAGAAGCTGATGCTACAGAATGAGAGTCAGATTGCAGAACCACTGGTACTAGTATAGACTGATTATACCAAACATCTTGTGCAGGTTTATTCTGATCACAGCCAAGACAGAACAGATAGCAAGGAAGATAATCTTTTAATAGAGACTAGACCTAATATGCTAGCTTTGAAAATTGAGGGACAAGAAGCCAATGAAAGCAGGCATCTTCAGACAATGGAAAAGACAGAAACAAAAACAAAAAAAAAACAAAAACAAAAACAAAAAACAGTGAAATCTCCTCTATACCATTACATAAAATCCACAGCACTCCCTACAGCATCATTTTGTCTTGCAAAGACCTTGTTGCTTTTTACCCACAAATGCTTGCAATGCTTTTGTGTTATTAGGAAGATATTTGTGCTCATTTCTTTTCTGGTGTCTACAGGAAACATATTTTTACAAAGCTATCATCAACATCTCTCTTGAGTCCCACAATGTGATGTGATAGTTTTATGCAATACATTCAAAACTCAAAACTCAGTCCTGGAAAATACTGTTTCTGGAAGATTTCTGGAGTGAGACACCTTACTTTTTCTCCTCCTGGTCATTTATTTCTCCATGCTCCATGGCCTCTTCCACTGTAGGAAAGCTAACACTGTTTTGTTCCTTTGTTAGTAATAGCATGTGAATGGCTTGAGGAGCAGAAAGGCAATCAGCCTCCTAACAGCATTAGTCATGAAATAAACTAACATCAGAAGATGCCACTGGGGAGTCACTTCACAGAGAAAATTAAAGACAGCTGAGATGAGGAGGAGCTGGTTACATGGAGCTTTCTAAATACGAGATGTTGCTAGGCCCCCAGTACCAATTTGTAAGACTTCAAAACCATTTAAAATGCACCATATTTATGTGTAGTTATTGTATCATAGATGGTAACATGGAAATAGTGTTGCTTTACAATATAGCTTTGAATACAAGGGAGGCCTCTCACTGAAGGCTGAAATCATTCTGTGTTCTGGAAATGAGTCATAGCTCACAAGTTTGTGATTAGGCAAGGGAAATTTTTATTGTACTTTAAAGATGTACATGTTTCACAGAGGATTCTCACCAAACACAGGTCAGAGATGCAGTAGTAGTATTTAAGACAGAGTTCTCACACACAAGAGGTTCAAATTACACAGGCTTAGGAGCAAATAATGGTTGTTTGAAGTGGTCACTGTTATTGCTAAGGGGTTTAGATGCTTGGGAGTCCTATGGCAGCCATCACTTCCCAAAGGCTGCCCTGAAGATCTGATGTGCGGCCTATAGGTACAAACCTGAGCAGGACTTTTTCAGACATATTTACAGCATGTCCGGCCTATAGGTACAAACCTGAGCAGGACTTTTTCAGACATATTTACAGCATGTACTAGGAAGAAGGAAGGGTTATCCCAAGAACACAGATTTTAAAGATACATATATCTACAGGATCATATTCAAAAGATGTGCTACCTGAACATTACACACATTTTCATATGTATAAAAAGACAGAAATGAGTATGTCTACTCAGAATATCAGTAGGAACTTGCTTTATTTATTGTAGAAAACTGTAGTTTTCCTTCATAACATTTTTTCATGTCTTCTCTTTGCTTAATATTTTGAGTGAAGAAGTAAATTAGGTAATTTTCATATATTACTTTATTCTCAGAACATCTTTGCAAGTTTAATAATTTCATCGATGCCAGAGTGGGCTGGGTGCACAGAGGATTTATGGAACTGTTTATTGAACAAAGAAATCCAGGGATAGAGTGTGGTTTTGGAGAATATTCTGTTTTCGGTTTTGTACATTATGAATTTGAGATCCTATAAAAGTATAGAAGATGTCTCTCTCTCACACACACAGACACACACACATACCTTTCAAGTTTTTTTCAGGAAATGTTACCGAGAGATTATTAAGAGTACATAGAAATTAGCAACCAAATGCTGATCTAACTTTAGAAAGACGAAAAAGCAGAAAAGTTCCAGTGGAAACAGCACAGTGAAAAACAATGCGGATACAGAGGTAAGCTCCCTTATATATCCTAGAAACAGGTGTAAATCAAAGCCAAAAGTGATGGTTTGCACAAAGATATAGCAGATCACAGTGTATTTAGCATGCCTGAGGCTCTGAATTTAATCACCAGCACATGTACGTCATTTGCTATCAATGATACATAAAAGAAACATGGAAACAAACAAATTTATGATGATTGGACAATCAGTAACGCAGACTTTCTCCATTTCACATCAAGTAGGGAGTAGTGCATAATAGTGACTTTGTTAAAATATTTTCAGAGTGGAGAGATAATAGCATATGTCAGACTGAAATAAGAGCAGCTATAGAAATGTAATGGAACAGACAACCAGAGTAAACCACTTTATTAAGGAGTCAGTGATCCAGAGGAAGAGAAAGGGGAGCAATAACAGAGAAAAGTCTTTTCATGAAGAGATAATCTTCAATGAAGATGTATGTTAATTTTTTATAAGATAGTGATGAATATTTCTATGCAGGGGTTGGGAGGTGCAGCAGAGTGGGTATATGTTCTAAATTCTTCTAGTATAAGTGGTAATAATTCACAGAAAATGATATTAAATGTTAAAAAAAGGAGCCCTGACTCAGGTCAGGACTGACTCAAGGGCTCCTAGGATCTAATCAATTTCATTTTTCTGTCCATAGAAATGAAATTCCTTTCTTTGTATAAGCATGAAAGAGATCTTAGTTCACGTTGGCCTTACCTCCCCACCTCTGGCCATGAGCTGTGACGAGACTATAGAAAGCATTACCAAACAAGCCTTTAATAAGATCTGAAATCAGACCAGAATTAAGGGCAAAAGTGTCTTGGAATGCTCAAGGCATTATTCAAGATGTTGGGAAAGTATCCTCAGGAGAATGGATGATGTTTCCAGGGATGGGAAGGACAAAGGCAAACAAGTCAAAAGGTTATATACTGGAATAGAATAATTCAGTGAACAACTGTGAAAAGTAAATAGTCAATAAAGGAATATATCAAGAAAGCTAGAAGATATTCAGGACCACTAAAGGATCAGCCCAGGACAGAAAGCCAGGAGACTCTCCCAACTGTCACTTCAGAGACAGCTAACCTGACCCCTAAGAAATTCTACATTGTGTAAACAAAATTCTGTTCAACTTTCTCACTAGCACTAAGCATTCTCCAAGTTTAACCTATCTATAAGATTGTTTGCTTATTAATAATTAAGTCTATCTGCCATACAACCATAAGCTCCATTGTATCATGGACCATATACATCTTTTTTTCTACTCAAACTCCATCACCAGAAAACTAAATCAATTTTAAAAGATGCTTAATACTCAATTCTTTTTAAGGTAAACAAGAGATGTAGAAAAGACAGGACTGAGAAATGGAAGAAGAGGGCGAGAGGAGGTAGAACATAGGAGACAGGGAAAGAAACGAAGAGCAGGGAAGGAGAAATTGAGAGAAAGAGGTCTCAATCTATCATTTCACTGTAACTACAGACCCTTTTTTTCTTTTTAGTGCTAAGTGAGGTAGCACGTTCCAAGGTGTGTATGTAATGGACTATTTTTGACTTTAAAATATGCAATTGGTTTTGGGTTGCCAGTAGGATATATCCAGAGTGAACAAAACAAATTATTTTCACTGGGTAGGCAGCATGTGGGACTATTTATGCTGTTTGTTGGCCTCCATGAGAATCCGTGACTGCATCACAAGATGACGAAGTCTGTAAATTTTACTGCAAAACTAAGATAAAAGAATACATTCCAAAATTCAATCAGAGGCTCTGACATGAAATATCTAAGTTTTATTAGTGGGAAGATTCTCTAAAGATAAACTGCCATTGGCATGAAGGAACCTTCAACACTTCTGGAATAAAAATGCTCCCCAAATACCTCCACAGTGAATCTGACTAAAATCTTGTCTCCATGAAGGCTTTGGCAACTGGATATCTTCTTGACTCCAAGTTAGCACTAAGCTGTATGTTCAACACATGTGGAGACAATACATTAGGTGAATTTGCAAAAGGACCTTTGACAGCTACTCTCCCTGAATATCTAATAAGAGGAAAACTGCTCCATAAAACAAAGAAAATTATGTCTGGTTTCACTTAATGCTTTATTGATAATGTAGGTCATGAATAGCCATTCACACGGAAGGTTTTCATTGCCAGTGCTGCTCAGGACTAATACGTACTGAATAAGTCTTAAAAACCTGTGTATACACGTATGTTTCACATATTAAGAACATAGAATGTTATTGATCTTTTAGAAAAATCTGATAGTTTTGACAGATAAATCAGTATACAGTCCTTTGTTAAAAAATCATATTCATATCTTGTAGTTCATATTTGGGAAGTAAACATTTTCTCTATCAATAGTACTCAGATGTCTGTACAGGATAATATAATTAAGTAGATAAAGGCAACTTGAGTGGTGACAGAGAGATAAATATTAGTGTTTTATTAAATGGAGAATACAAACAGAATGTAAGTGGTGTTTTACTCTAAACTATAAAAATGAACTTTTTCTCAATAAAATCTCAAGAAAGATAAAAGTCAAATTTTTAGCCTTGCTTTGTTATGCCAGACATAATAGTTGGGAAATAAGATGGGGAAACACAAAAGTATATTATAGTATTTATAGGTTTGGAAAAGCTTTTTATGAATTTGCCACAATGATACTAATAAGCTATTCTTCCCATTATTTATTCATTTTAAAGAAATATAAATGAAGAA
The DNA here is from genome assembly GCA_907164525.1 of Lophiomys imhausi. Classification (NCBI taxonomy): domain Eukaryota; kingdom Metazoa; phylum Chordata; class Mammalia; order Rodentia; family Muridae; genus Lophiomys; species Lophiomys imhausi. Next base: position 2,484,770 of record CAJQZJ010033410.1, on the reverse strand, counting down.
ATTTGTACCTGGAACTGTATTGGTTGCATGATAAGAATGTATCTCTAACTTTCTCCCTCTCCTGTGAATATTGTATTTGAATTGAGCACCCAAGCAGTTTTTGGAGACAGGAAAAATCCACTTTGATAGAAGACTGTTTTCTGAATTCCTCCATTTAGAAGATTCCACAAGGCATAATGGCAAAGCTAATGTTAGCAAATAAATGTAAACAATTTGTGGCTGTTTCTGTGACTGGGTTACTGAACAGCACCACCCAGATGTGGGCAGCCAGCCTCAGCATCTTTTCTCAAGCACTATTTATACCCTGGCAAAATTCCTCAATGAATTTCTACTTCTGTCCTTGAAACACAAGGCAAGCAGGTATGAATATGAGAATTATTGTTTGCCTTTATATTTCTTGTGAATTAGATGAAAACAAGTTAGAGTTCAGGGAGGATTTGACAGCACAGTATTTAAATAAAGTGAGGGTAACCTATTTAAGTTGTCAAAATCTTTATTTGAAACAACATGAATATAATAGCTTCTTAGGTATCTTAAATATATTAAATATTTTTCTCCTTTCATATCTGCATACTGATATTTGGCTCATGCATACTAATGAATTCATATAGTATGTGAAATATCGCTACACATATTATTGTAATGAGTATAGGAAATACACTTTAATTCTTTATAACTAAAATTTAATAAAATGTAAATTATATTTTATTTAGAATTGCTATTAATTCAGTGAGCTTTACAATTAGTTTTAGTTTTATAGTTTATTATTCATAAGAGAAACATTTTGAAAAGCATAGAAAAAGTAATTTTTGCTTTTTAAAGGCAAATTTTATTGTTAGTGACTGTGTATTCTTCTTATAAATGTTTCAATACTGCTGAATGAAATATAGATATTTATAATTGATACTCATGATTATTAGGATGACAGTGTTAATCCTTTTTTAAAAATTTTATGTATGTATGTATATATGTATGTATGTATGTATGTAAGTATGTATGTATTTATTATTTCTTCAAGTTACATCTCAATTGCATTTCCCTCCCTACTCCCCCCTATGGTCCTACCCTCCTGCCCTCTTCCCTCTCAACAGCTCCCTCCATCCACTTCCTTTTTTTTAAGTTTAAGGTATATATTTTCCCCCCAACAGCTCCCCCTTTCAGTCCAACAAATGACTCTTTCTCTTATAACAATAAATACAATACAAAACAACAGAAATAAGTAAACACATACCACCTGAAGGATTTTATCAAGCCTTAGCCTGGATTGTGCAATCTTAGCCCATCTAAGCTAACTTTTAATACTATTCCCTAAATAAGACCCCAAAAATGTATACGTCCCCTTGGGCTGTTATTTTCCACCCTATGCCAATGTTCTAGGCCATGTGGAATAATGTTTTTCTCTTTAACCTGAGGCGTGTCTTCCCCTCCCTCCCCCTGGCTTTTTCTCAGTGATCCTCCCTGCTCCAAAATCCCACAAACCTTCTCCCCACCTACCTCTATCTCTGCACAATCACAGGCTTCAGCATTTTATTGAAGCCAACCAGAGACAATGGTTAGCAAGTAAGGTAACACAGCATCACTTGGTGTATATGTGTATGGCCTCGTACAGTAAACAGGTCTCTGGGAGCAGATAATTAACATTTAGAATACATAACAGATCACCACATCATAATACTAATACATTTAACCAAAAATTGTCATGATTAGTTGACTATAAAATATCATATCATAATAAAATAACAATAATATGATTATATAACATTAATATGAGTTTAATAAAACAATTAGTGATTTTTACAGATCTTATGTAAATATGAGCTATTATACATGCATGTATTTCTAGATTTTTACATTTTATTCTTCTACTATCAGCAGATTATTCAAGCCACTTGTAACATTTCATTCATCTTGAGCATCATACTGCATGTTAGTTAGACATCGCCAATATTCTTGAACATACCTAAGAAGACACATATTCCCTTTATACTCACAAAATGACACAACTTTTAAATATTTAGACTTCAGTTACTGTGAATCCTGTGTACATACAACCTATACAGACAAGTATTGTACTCTATCCTCAACAGATTCATTTATTGGTTAATTAAGCAAATAAATAGTACATAAACAGTGTGACACCAGTGAGATGTGATGGTGTGCCAAAGGGAAGAGAGAGAATGCCAAAATCTCAGGGTGCACAGAGGACACTACAAGGAAATTCAGGGCAAATGATCCAGAGTGAGCTGTCAGAATGAAGAATTCAAAGATTAGTGCACCTCCCCAAAGAGGAAGCAAAATGAAAATCCAGCCTGTGCACAGAAACCCTTGTTGAGCATTGGATGTAGTAATCGTCCAGTTCCCAAAGGACCATCCAGAAAATGTTCATATATCCCTGTGTGTGTCCTAACACTAAGTTTCTTCACTCACTGGTGCAATACTTTGCATGCCATAGATTCCAGTTCAATAGAAAATGATCGGCAGTTCAGACAGTATTTTTTTCTAGCGAAAGCCAAATTGATGTTAATATTTGTTCACTACTGACAGAGTAAGACTCCAAGTTGCAAAGTGAGGAGCATGCCTTAGATGCAATAATTAACAAATTGTAGAATCAAGATGACTTAGAACTGTACTGTCTTGTTCTGAACAACAAAAACAGTGAAGATAAAAATGACAAAAATAACAATAACAGCATGATTTCACTAGCATAAGCATAAATGTGTAAGTATATTTGTTTATTAGCATATCATCATATTTTAATACTATGACATGATATGTTGAACATATTGTTTTATTTTTATTTTGATACTGAATATAACAGGCACCATACTACATACAACATGTTTAATCATTACATTTGTTACCTATTTCATTTGGATGACATCACTAACCATGGAGACAAGAAACCATTTCTTCACTGTCATACAGTCAACAGGTAGCATGTATATTCTGAAACTAAAACTCAGTATGTCAGACATCAGTATTTGATGCTTTGCCAGGATAAACTGTCATGTAAGAGGAAATAATTTGTATGTATTGTTCAAAGTCTTATTTTACAGAGTTTTAGAAGATCCTTTTAAAATTTAAAGGTCTTTTAATCTTTCAATAAAGAACAAAAGGTATTTTTCAAAATTTAAAAAATGTGGGTTTCCTATATATTTTATTGATTTCTATTTCCAATCTCAATGTCATTGTGTAGCTCAGGATGACAATTTTGCACACAGGCCTCCCACTATGGATCTTCAGAGTGCCGGGATTACAGGCATGAGTCATCCATCATGTTTGGCCTTTTATTTTCAAATAAAGGATGCTAAATTTCAAAACAAAATAAATCCAAGTTTAGCTTCTCTCATGGATTCTTCTTCCTCTTGAACATTACAGAACTGTAAAAAAATCAAGCTTGCTGACATATTTAATTGTGAAAAGAATAACTGTCCTTTTTCTCATTTTTAATATGAACACCATAATGTTTTGTATGTAAGGAGAGTACTTCTTTTAGCTATTGCTGTTATATTCCATTACTCAAAAGAATCTCAGTGATTTAATTCTCTTTCATACTAAATGTAGCTAAGTCATAGTTGATTAGAGACTTTTACTTACCATGTATCAGAATGCTCAGTATGTCTTTTTATTTAAATCAGTCTCTTTCACTTTTCATAAGCACAATTACAGATTGTTCTGAATTCTGTGGAAAAGAAGAAACAACATTCTTTGGATGAGTTTATAGTCAAAGACTGAATCAATGAAGCTTGGTTTGTTTGGGTGCCAAGACTTGGGACATGTCTCACTTCTCCTTCAGAACCAGGATTTTGGCAGAAAGAAATATGAATCTAAAAAATGTCCTTTTGCTATGAAATGTATAAGACTCCACATAATGCCATTTTTCCTCTGTCCTTTGTCAAATCTGGATTGAGTTAAATTGAACAATCCAAAATCATTTAAAGAGGATATCAAGACATGCATACAGGAGAGTGGTCATTATTTTTTTATATCCTACATTAATCTATTTACTACTACCAATTGACTGTGCAAATATAAATTAGTTATCACAAGAAATATTGGTTATAATGAAAGCATTATGAAGAATAAACAATAGTTATTCAACCATTTATGTATTAAGCACTGTGAAATATGTTTTAAATGCACTACTGATTTCTTTCCTATTTTCCTTCTTTTATTCACTCATTCATTGTGTGAACAACAGTGTCTTGCTAGCCAAAGTTAGCCCACAACACACTATGCCGCCTCTGTTGACCTGGAGTTTATCATCCTCTTCCTCAGCTGGGATTACAGACATACAGATATGCACCACAGTTCCTACATTGTAAGAGTCATTAGAAACAAATACTTAAAAAAAAAGAAACAAATACTTTGTAAGTGATCGTTACGTCACTATACAAACTAGGAAAAAGGACTATCACAAATGTACTGAGTGGAGGTAACCTGTAAGAGCCAATAGCTGCTGATAGCTAAAGTTGATGCACATTTCTGAGCCATAGGAATTGGTGTTTATTAAATGACAATCTGATTAATTTAAAGGATTTAAAAACAGGTAAAGTTTGAGACACACAAAATAAATAAAAATTAAAAGTTCATAGACCTGCAATAGGTAGACTTAATGAAATATTTTTAACAAATAAATACATGCACTGCTTATGATAACTATTAGAGCATGGCTCACTTTCCAGTGTTCTGATTAAATCAGCATCTTTAATGTTTTTAATATAAATTTGGCCAAAATTGTTACAATGAGTTACCTAACAGTCAAATAGGCCGTTCTTAATTTATGTTAAATGTGATATCTGTAAATAGCTCTTCCGAGTTTAAAGGGAGCAAATAGCTAACAAACTGAAGACAAAGAATGAATGTATTATTAGAAATTATGAGAGAAAACATTAGAAGTGAATAAGTTTTAAAGAATGAGGAAAACTAAGAAAATATGAGAAGTCATAACACATTAAAGTAATATCAAAAATGTTCATTGCATGTGAAAATATTGATGGGTTATTTAACCAATGAATTAGGCTCTTGGTTTTCCTTTTTTCAGTTCTCAACTTTAGCTGTATTTTACCTGAAGGTTTAAAAAATTCTTCAAACTACCCTTGTAAAGAGAAATAAAAAGCATAAAGAATACTACAGAAGAATGTTGAAGTCAGTTAATTTTGATGACTCCAGGAGGGTATGCAAGGGTGAACAAATGCCAATTAAAGTTTAATATATTAGAAAGGCAATAGCAAAAGGCAGTTATCACAGATAGCTGGGTATCTCTGTGGCCTGCTGATAGCTGCTGATTAACAATACTGAACAGACTTGGTGACATATGCCTGCTAAGAATGGGAAAAAAATAAATAAAAGCATTTGTGTAAGTCATGAGTATCATAAATACCAATTAAACATATAGATCAAGGACACTATAAAATCACTGTAATTTGTGCTAGTTTTATTATATTTACAATCAGATATCTTGACAGCTCAATTAAACAGAAATATTAAGACATGTATTAGTTACTTGGATACTTAATTACTAATTATCAAAGGCTCAGATATTTGAATGTTTCATTTCCAGTTTGTGGCAATGTTTGGGAAGGTTGTGGAATCTTTCAGAGGGTAGCTTTACTGGATTATGTACAACTCAGGGGGTAGCCATTGAAAGTTGATAGCACCATCCTTTTTTTCAGGGTCCTCTATTGGTTTTGTGTCGGTTGAGTGTGTGTTCTCTCAGCCTCTTGTTCTTTTTGCCATGCTTTCTGGCAGCCATTACTCCCTTGTCATGATGGATTCTTATCTTTCTGGAACTCTAAACCAAAATAATCTCACTTATAAGTTTCTTTTGATCACAGTATTTTATCATAGCATAGGAAAAATAACTAATGCAAACCTTGATTTGTTTGACTGCAACATTAATTTTTTCTATAACTGTGACCAAATACTTGACAAATAACTTAAAATAGAAATTTTATATTCTGCCTCATAGTTTCAGAAATTAGTCCACTATGATAGACATTTTTCAGCAGAGGAGGAAGTCAGTCCACATCATGGTTTGCTGGGGAGAAGAGAGAGTGAACAAGGAAGGAAGCAGATATCCAGTGGCATAGTTCCTCCATCTGAGACCTACCTCTAAATGTTCTAGAACCCTTCAAAGTAACATCACCATCTGATGTGATGCCTTCAGAACATGATGACTGTGGAGAACATTCCAGATTCAAACAACAATTGTTAATAAATATGGAAGTACAAAATGCAACTTAGAGGATCTCATTTGAGAAGTTGAAGTCTCATGGATAAAGAAATGAGGTGTCAAATGGTTGGAGTCCCAACCATGGCAGACAGAACACCTACCTGCAAGCATCAAAAGAAAGAACATTGACTTAAGTTAGAAGTCAATATATATTGTAATTTTTTCTTGGACATTTTCATTGTCATATTTAGTAATCTGCTTCTGCTAGCAAATGCATATTTGTGAAAATTCTGTTTTTATTGAACGTTTTTAGAAAGAAGCTAAATTTTAATTTGGAACAGCATAGATGGTATTCAAACCAATGATAGAAATGCCAAAATGCATAGATTGAGCACATTTTCTATTTCTAGTTGATGTTTTCTCTTCCCTTACAAGGTGTATTTCTCTACATCCTTGATCTAATCACCTTACAATCCAACAGTCAAGATCCTGTTCTCATTTGAACAATAGATTTCTCAAAGTCTGCCCTGTGCTGATTTGTATTTGCCATGGGCTACAACATGGCCCTCTGCACTCCATGCTACTACAAATTGCTTACTGGTTCCTAGAGCTTAACTCCATTTCAATGTCTGTAGACAAGTTCCTGATGTCTTTGCTCTGTCATTGTAGTTCCTGGGTGTAGTAGCAACTGATTCCTCATATCTAGATTTATTAATTAACTATGGATTATTTATGATTGATATTTTTATATCAATGTGATAGTTTTAAATTTTTTCTGATGTTGCAGAGATAATGTAAGAAAGTTATTTCATTTATTTACTATTTGTTGACTCAGTTGTGCAGTTCGTAGGGAAACAAATGACACATATTAAACTTGGTTCTCGTATTTACCCCATTGTCAACTTGATAGCCATTTGACTTCAGTCTTTTTAATATTATTCCATTGGTTTTCCAACATAATGATTGTTTTCCTGTCATGTTCAAATATTATTTATAGTTTTTCAATATTCTATAAATTCATGAATTTAAATATATTTGTGGAGTTAAATCTATTGCCATCATTTTCCTATTGAAGTTCCCTGCTTTTACCCTCAGTACTTCCAATTTTGCTTCTTATATATTGACAAGACTTTCATTCCCTTTGATAGTCCATGTAATATAAAGATAACTCCAGGACTTTTTGTACTTTTAAATTCATATAAAAATAATTTGAATTTTCTCTAGAAATACCAAAATAATTTTATGATGAAGGTATTTCAAGACAATAACTTTGGTTTCAGACACATTCACTATTATTGTACAGAATTTTTAAGGAGGACAAAAACATTGAGTTCATTAGATACTTCTGATTCAACTTAAAGAGTGTCTTGTTTTTACTTATCTCCTCTACGGTACATCCTCATCTTTCTCTGTCATTTGAAACCGTATTTCACAAAGTATACAGAGAACAGAAATAAATTGAGGGCAATTCCTTGTCAACCTACGTGTTCACATCTATAGTGCACATTTATAATCATGCAGTTTCTTCCAACATGACATGTTGCTATTGACAATTTTTATTTTGTATTTTATTTTGATTTTTTGGTTTGGTTGTTTTCTTTTTGTATTTGAGACAAGGTCTTGAAATGTAGTCTTGACTGTCTGGGAACTCATTTGTCAGATTAGGCTGTCTTCCAACTCACATAGATCCACCTACCTCTGAGTCTAAAGGGCTCAGATTAAAGATATGTACCATGCCAAGATAAGAAATCTCATTTAAATCTAAGGCCCCATCTCTTAATATTATGTACTGTTTTTTAACTACACAAAAGATTTCTTTTTCTTTAATTCTTCATAAAATATGCATTGATAACAATTTTCTGAGTTGCTTCATGTAATAGTCCACTTTTATTATGTTTTCTTTCTTTTTTGTGAAGAAATGCTTTATTAATTTATACTTAATATTATTTAATTCTTTATATTTTAATTATTTGTATTTAATATTATTTGATCTTTAGGAAAAAGATTTAGATACTCACAGTCAAACATTAGGCAAAAATCAAGGAGTGTTGAGGAAAAGTTAGGGGAAGGTTTGAGGAAGCTGGAGGAATCTTCTCTCCATCCACTTCCAATCTGTAAGAAATCTTTAAGAAATTAAAGATCAAATAATATGAAGTAGCATATAGCATACACACAATTCTTATAAAGAATATCAATAAGTTTCATCTAATTAGAGAAAAATCTGAAAATCTGTTATTGCACACAAAATATGTATAACTCAGGCTACACATAGTAATAAAAGTAAGACAAGTGTACTACATTGCCTGACTAAAAACATATTTAAGCATGCACAATCACTATTCCCCCATCTCTCTGTTCCAAACACTTTCCTAGCCAGTCTATCTGAAATGGCAAGCTCCAAGTTCACTGAGAGACCCTGCCTCAAAAAAGTAAAGTGAAAAGTGACAGAAAGCTTCCTACCCTTCATAGTCTAACACATAGACAAATGAAAGTTGGTATTTTGCATATGTATTGACTTTTTTTCCTCTGAGTCATATCTTTTTGTTTTTTTGTTATTTGTTTTTTTTAATTTATTTATTTGGTTATTTTACATTCCAATCACCATTCTCCCTCTCATCCTCTAAATCTCACCTTCCCACCCATTTCCCCCATACTCTGCCACCCCCACCCAGTACCAACCAACTCTGGCACATCAAATCCCCTCAAGACTAAGTGCCTCCTCTTCCACAGAGGCAAGTTAAAGCAGCTCTGCTAGGAAAATGAGTTCCAGAGGAAGGCAACAGCATCTAAGTCCAAGATAGACCCCAATCCAATTGTTAGGAGATCCACTTGAGGACCAAGCAGCCCATAAACTTAACATATGTAGTGGGCCTTGGACCAGTCCATGCAGGTTCTTTGGTTAGTAGGTCAGTTTCTATGAGTCTCCTTGTGTCTGAGTTAATTAGCTATGTGGATCTTTTTGTGGTGTCCTTGATTCCTCCAGCTTCTTCAAACCTTTCCCTAACTTTTCCTCAAGAGTCCCTCATTTTTGCCTAATGTTTGACTGTATCTACTTCTTTTTTCCATCCTGTCCATATCCTTCTCTCCATCCAATTCCAATGTCTATTTTTCCTCCTGCTTAAGAGGGATTCAAATATCATCCCTTGAGTCCTCCTTGCTATTTAGTTTCTTTGGGTCTGTGGATTGTAGTATAGTTATTTTGTATGTATTGGCTAATATCTGCTTATGAGTGAGTAAATACCATATGTTATTTTTGAGTCTTTGTTAGTTTGCTCAGGATGATCTTTGCTGGTGCCATTCATTTGCCTGTAAATTTCATGATACTCTAGTTTCTGATAGCAGAGTAGTAGTCCATTGTGTAGATGTGCTACAACTTCTTTATCCATTCTTTGGTTGAGGGACATCTGGGTTGTTTCCAGTTTCTGGCTATTAAGAATACAGTTGCCATGAACATAGTTGAGGAAATGTAGTTGTGATTTGGTGACGTATATTTAGGGTATATGCCCAGGAGTGTTATATATCACTGGGTCTTGAGGTAGAACTATTCCCAGTTTCCTGAGATAACACCAGTTTGATTTCCAAGGTGGTTGTACAAGTTGGCACTCCCACCAACTTGGAGGAGTGCTCTTCTTCACATCCTTGTCAGCATGCTCAGTCACTTCATTTTTTGATCTTAGTCATTCTGAAGGGTATAAGACGGAATCTCAGAGTCATTTTGAATTGCATTTCCCTGATGACTTAGGATGTTGACCATTTCTTTAAGTGCTTCTTGGCTTTTAGAGATTCATTCTTAACTCATTGAAAACTTTTAAAAAATGTATTTTGATCATATTCATTCTTTTTCCAACATTCTATGATCCAAAGCTGTTCTTAGCCACCCAACTTTGTTTCCTTGCTGTTGTCATTCCTTTTGTCCCATCAAAACTCAAATATTCTTGCTTGTGGGCTTCCATGGAGTATAGTTAACTTACCAGAGGCTACATTCTTAGGAAAAACTGTCATTGCATTTTCCCACATTTGGTTCCCAACTTCTATATTCATTCTGGAATTTGGTCTGTCATGGGCTTGCACAGGATTTGTGCATGCTGTAGCAACCATTATGGGTTTGTATGTGCAACTACTCTGCTCTTTCCAGAAAACAGTTATTTCCTAGTGATCTGCCACATCTGGATCTCACATTCTTTCATTACCTTCTTTGATAATAATCCAAGAGACTGGGGATGAAGATGTGCGGCATATACAGTCCCTTTGTGGCTGAGCATTCCTATGACTTTTATTCCATGCACTTTGGTTAGTTGTGGGTTTATTTATTAATCAAAGTCTACTAAAAGTAAGAGCTTCTCAAATGACTGTTGAGATAGGCATTGATTTATGAGTATAGTGATAAGTCACTAGGAGTTGAATTAATTTATGTCCATTTAGTGAAATAATAGTAATAGGTTCTTCCTTAAAGTCAATGACATGTCTGGCTATATGCTAAACATACAGATAATGATTCCAGGTATGGGTTTCTTCTTGCGGAGCAAGACTTAAATCCAATAAGACAGTGTTTGGTTACTTCTATGATATTCATGTACTGTTGCACCAATGATCATGACCTGTTATTCCAGTCCTTATTGAAGCTTGAAGGATTAACAGTTGGATATGGTTGATGGTTACTTTTATCCACTGGTAGCATGAATAGTACCCTCTAACACTATGCAAGTTAGTCATCAGAGCTTAAGGTTACATGTCAATATCATCTAGATTTTTTCCATGTTCTATGAGCTACTTTATGTTTTCAGAAATAAAAATATTTAGGAGTAATAATTTAGGTATATCCAAATTTTCATTTCTGTTTTTCATATCTCTAAAATAAAATTCTTTGATTTCCTGAAATCCCATAGCTCTGTTTCACTGTTTATTTGTATATGTGTGATCTAATTCTCCACTATTTTCATTGTTTACCTTCAGGTTTTGTTCCGTTGACAGTGTGTTGCTCAGTGTATGCTCCTTCACTTCCCTGGACAATCTTCAACTCTTTAGTTTTTATTCATAGGGTCATGAAGTGTATACTACAATGTCCTTGGAGAGTTCTCACAAAACTCTACCACTCACTTTGGGTTAGGCCATGTCTCATATTTAACTGTAGTTATCTAAATCATTAACAATTTTTTGAAAGATTACATAACAATCTTGCTATTAGCTTTTACTTTTACTTTGTATATATTTTTATTTCCATGTGAGAATCTTTTATGTTTTTTCTTTTACAAACATTACCTGGGATTCCTGTTCTACTTTTCTTCTGCCCAGTTAATTCCTTTATTTTATGCAAGGAGTAAATCCAATATCTGTACTGCCATCATTGATACTGTTGTGTGAGAGTTAATCAGCATGTATTCTTATGGTGTCTATTAGAACTTTGAGTGCTAAGATTTGAGATTTACGTGTGGATATCTCATGTTTTATGAATGGTAGTGAATGAGTCTTGGATTTGTTTTTAAAAATTGCTACTGTTGGAGTTCCAGATCTCCCTTCTGTGTTAATGGTATGGTGGTGTTCTATTACTCACCAAATAATGACTTTGACATTTCTAAAATGGCAAGTCCTGAGTCTCTGTCTTGGAAATGCTTTTTGCTTCTGATTTAGTAAAACCTTATTGGCTATAAACATCATTCTTTATGTTAAGTAAGTGAAAACTTTTATTATTAACTACAAATCTCTACAGTTTATGAAAAACAACTATCAGATATAGAGGAACATTTCATATTCAAAAGCATGTATCTCCAAACGTGTCATGAAAATATCAGCTTGCTTGAGCAATGTATGATTACATTTCATCAGCAGTAACTCCTTTGTCTAAAACTCTTTTGTAATATGAAGTTATAGGCAGGATGATGTAGATATTAAAGGGGTTTGTTTGTTTAGCAGATTAGTCATTTGCAGGAATATAGACAGGACCCAGTATATCTCCTTGATACTCAGCCAACATTCCCATATTGTTCCTATTTATAAATGCTATTTTTAATATGAGATAGGAGTGGGGATTTCAGTAGTCAATGTTTTACATGTTGGAAATCCTTCTGCTTGCCAGCCTGCCCTTTCCAATCAAAGGCAAGGTTGGAAATCAGATGTACACAGATCAAAATGCACAGGCTATATAAACTGAGCATGGACAACAAAATGCCATATTTTCAGGCCAGATTTGCTTTTGAAAGCAAAAATATGAAAGTAAGCTAGCTATCTCTCATGCTGTGCATATATGTATATAAACATATATATGAACATGTGCTTTTTTCACATGTGTTGGTATAGGCCTGTTTGTGTGTCCTTTGAAAGTCGGAGGTCAACCTCAATTGCCATTCTATAAGGGTTGTTAAGTTTCACTTTCTAGAGAAATCTCTACTGAGACTCAAATCAGCTAGATTGGTTGGCCAGTTAGTGCCCCTACTGGCCCTTCAACCTGTGCCTTTCCAACACTGGGGTTTCAAGCTGTGTGCCACCAAGCTTGTTTCCTCTGGGGGAGCTGAGTCCTCCTGGAATGTGGGTGCTCATGCACTTACTTACTGAACCATCTCCCCATTGCCCCATTCACATTTTGAAATTATATGGCCTCTTTTAACGACTTACCTATTCTTTACAGAGACTTGAGTAGAATCAATATTTGTCTTTCTTCCAAGCTCAACTGTATAGAAGTAGTAAGAAAGAAGCAACAGCAGTGACAGCAAAAGGACAAATGGCACCTACAAGGGTGTTTAAATCTGGACATACAGGTCACATGCAAAATGTAAGCTGCTCAGCTGCAGCTGATTATTGTCTTGTACTAATAAAAGCACACTATGGCTGTAGCTTCCTTTTTTTTTTTTTCAAACAAAGCAGGAAATCCAGATTATTCTGTGAAATGTTCCAGGATTTAAATGTTGACAACTAATTCAATTAATTTTTAAACATTGTGTAGGCAAATATGGTGTGAGCCAAACAAAACACATCTGCAGGCAGTGGGACACAATGCAGTACCTCTGCTTAACAAGGCCAAACTCTCCTCACACCCTATCTCCTTTTCCTATATTTTCCTTCTGCTATTTCATGACCAAGGTCAAGTATGATCTTCTTGAAGCCTTTTTCAATTTACCCCAGACAGTACATGTTTTCCACTTTTGTGCCTTACACTCACAAGCTGCTGTCATACCACGTATACGATATAGCAGCTGTGCCTTCCTATGCACTGTTACATGTGTGCTTGCCAGCCTATTCCTTCTAGTCTTTTCTCAGGTAAATAATCAGGCTGCAAACTCCAGATCACGAAAGTATATTTTTGGGAAAAAAATATGGAGTCTTTACAATCACAATTAAATAAGGATCTGAAAATGAGGTCTTCCTGTATTAACTGGGTAGATGATAAATCCAATGACATGTGTCTTTAGATAAAAAGATAGCACAGAAACAAAGGACACAAGCACATAAAGACCAACATACAGATTACAGAGATATATAATCAAGTGAAGCACCAACTTGAATTACTGAAGCTAAAGGAAGCAAGTAGGGTCTTTCTCTTGAAGTCTTCAGTGTGACAGAGGTATTCACTATAGTTTAATTTCTACTCTCTTGCTTATGCAATTAAAACAAAATAAATCTGTTCTTTTTAATCCACTGTATTTGTGATTTGTTACAATAACTCTATAAAACATAGAAACTATACTTGAACAACTCTCAATGCCACATACCTACCATAGTCAGACATATTGGAGACAGGCACAAAATTCTTGTTAATTCTATAGAATTGGAAGCATAAATTTTCAATGTTTCTGAGCTTATGAGGTGCCTTGAGTACTTCATGCACTGTAGCAGAATAATATTATTTCATGCCTCATAAATTCGATTTTTGAATGGGCTTATTAAGACTGTAATCAAGAAAGCAACAGTTTATTGTTACTAAGAATCTTTATGATCTGTATCTCTAAGCAGAAGAATATAAAATGTGCTTCTCCATAGATAGGTGAAGAGAAATAATCTCTTTTAAGTCAGATGCTTTTATGTGCCACAGAGATTCAATCAAAGGCCATTTCTTTCCAAAGGAAAGAAACACATTCTCCCCAGTGCTAGAGTAGCACAGTAGAAAGTGGAGCTCTGATCACCAAGAACTGGATTTGAACCACAGTGCTAAAACCTTGGGGAAATAATTTAAGCTTGTTGAGGGGCCTGGTAGTCATGGGGAGGGGAGGCAATAAACACTAAATAGTTAAAAAACTCAAATAGGTTAAAAGTCCTTACTTGCTATCTAGACTTGGAGCTAAATGAAAAAAAAAATTACTTTCTTTTCACAGATTTCCAGTTGGCTCTTTTGTCTTGATTGAGGAATTAGTTTGGGAAAATGGATTCAGTTAGACTACTGGTTTGAATTTAAGTGTATTAAGTTGGATTTCCTACTTTTAAAATACAATCCAGATTTCTGTTCTATAATTCCTAAAAAGCTGGTTGGGAGGGATGTAATTCTTAGTATACTAGACCCATTAAATCCTGGAATTGTTTCCTTAACTGAGATGAAAACACACCAATTTCTGCCTTGGCTGTACATTAAACACCCTTCTGGCTGATTGTTAATTGATGTTCATAATCAGCATTATGATTCATAACGAGAAGGTCAAAGAGATGAAATCATGGAACATCACTTCAATATTAAAGCTTTTTGTGAGGAAGTACATCTTGCCAATTTTGCTTAGCCTTATTGTAGTGGTTTGAATGAGAATGTTCCCCAAAGACTTGGCATTTGAACACTTAGTCCCTAGTTGGTGGTGCTGTTTGGAGGGTGTGGCCCCATTGGAAAGAAGTGCGTAAGTGAGGATAGGCTTTGAGGTTAGATACCATTTCCTTTGAGTTTGTTTGCTCTGTTTCCTGCTTGCAATTGAGGATGTAATCTCTTAGCTTCCTGTTCCTGTTACAATGCTGGCCACCTGCTACCATGCCTCCTGTACACATGGACTCTTATCTCTCTGGAAACCTAAGCCAAAATAAACTTTTCTATAAGTTCCTCAGAAAACTGACTAGGACACATAACTGGATAGGGATGTTGATTATGTCCACTTATCCATCAATATTTCTGAAGGAAGAATATTGGAACAATGAGATGTATTGACATAAAATAACAAGTGTTCCTTTTCCTTCTAACAACCAAAGGGTTTTATGTAAGTAGCTAGCAGATCATCAAATGAACCAATTTAGACCTCAATCTCTCCAAGTATGGATAAGGAAAGTTGACTTACACAATGGACTTGTTTGGATCATTGGCTCCTAGTTGATGTTTCCTTTTACTTCTCAGATCACACAGGGAAATGTTTGGCATTTTGATTGTCATAGGTAGAAAAGGCAAGACACCCCTGGCATATTCTTCAACACACACATATGTAAGGCATCACCTTAGCACTAAGGTACAAGACTCAAAATGTGAGGAGTGAAATAGTGAAGTGCTGTCAGTGAAGAACTTTAAAAAACATGATGAAGAGAGAAGTGTCCAATAAGAAATGCACACATACACACACATGGGTGAGAGTAAGAGAGAGAGAGAGAGAGAGTAAATAGTACATTCTAAGACAGAATAACGTTTCATATAGCAAAACAGAACTGTGCATAAAAAAATGTGACTTGGTTTGGAAGGTCCAAAGAAAGTTTGGAGAAAAGAGACTGATAACTTGTGTGTATATATTATTGTCATTACATTTGTAAGATCAAGCTTTAGTAAAATTAACACAATTATATTTTACTCTTGGTGCTGGAATATACAATGTTGAAAGTTATCTCTTAAAAGTGTGTTGCAAGATAGTATGAATGTTGAGTCACATATAGACCTTTAAACTCATGGAGTTGGGTAGATAGTAGAATGTTAAAGTCAGGGGCCAAATAGGTATAAACTGAACATTGGGAAGGTGTACTGGGCCAAATTACTCTCATAAATGTGGCATATTTATATCTATTGTTTTGTATAATACTTACTGTTTTAAGAGAAGGAACCAGCTGTTGGACTGAAAGGGGAAACCTCTGGAGGGAAGAGGGTGGAAGGGCGGGTTAGGAAGGGGGAATAGGGAGGGGTTTGTTACTGAGATGTAACTTGAAGAAAAAAAAAAGTATTTAAAAAAAAAAAAGAAAGTTATCAATGAAAGCCCCATTGATTTCATGAGATGATAAACAAACTCTGATGAGTGAGCTCTCATCAACAACTAAAACAAAGAAGTAGAAATCATAACAAAGACACAGAAAGAAGCAGGAAGATAAGCTTCTAATGCTATTATACAATAATGTGTCAAGTAAAGATTTGACCTAAATTCATGGGACAAGAGAAAGAAGTTCGAAATAATTATTTAAGGTATACGTTAATTATATTTTATAATTATTTCACTAAAATGGGGGAAAGATTTAAATGTTTCAAGTGGTAAGGAAGTGGACAATGTGTTAAACTGATAGAGAGTAAATAATAATTTTACAGGTTGGAAAGATGGCTCAGTGGTTAAAAATTCTTGTTACTCGCTAACAGAATTCAGGCTTGGTATGCAAGCACCAAATCAGGTAGCTCATAGCTACTTATGATTCCAATTATAAAGGAGCTAAGGCCCTCTTCTGTCTTCTGAGGGCATTTACATGAATGTGGCCCATAAAAATACAGTCAAGTATTTATGCATGCTCACACATGTGCAGACACTTTACATAAACAAGTAAATTATGTTTTGAAAGAGTGCAGTTTTTCATGGTAAGAAATTTTAGGAGAACAAACAGAAAAAAATTCATTCAAAATACTGTAATAAGCAGGATGCTTATGTAAGGTAGTTAGTAATTGGGATAGTGGTAGGGGTTTAGATACAACAGCACTGTTTTCACCTTAAGTTTTTTCATACAATTTTTTTCTAAGGCATGTACAACATGTTATTTGCAAATTCTTATTGGATAAAAAATTATCAAAATTTAGATAAAGTTTTAGACTAAGGACTTGTGGATTGTCTTTGCTATCTCAGGCATTATCCTGATATTGCCATCAATATTCACAATAACTATTACTCATTACAGCTTATTTTATAATTATTATCCATATCTGGGTTCCTATAGAGAGATTTTTCAACCTTATTACTCTCTATAATTTCCATAAATGTTGGTGAGACGCTTGAGAAATTGATTCTGAGATAGATTTCTATTAGAACACTTAGAAAGACACACTGGGAACCCAGCCACCATGGGAATGAAGGACAAGTGATAGGACAGCTATTTTTGCTAGTCCCAAGCTTTTTTATAATTTCCACAATTTATGCTATAGAAATTTCTGCAGTGTTTTCAGCATCTACACATATGGAAACAATAAAACACAGACCCAATTTTCCCCATATTTTCCCATTGGTACCGGTATGCTTGAGCCTGGGTAAAGAAGCATATTTCAGCCAGGCAGTGGTGGCGCACGCCTTTAATCCCAGCACTTGGAGGCAGAGGCAGGCAGATCTTTGTGAATTCGAGGTCAGCCTGGTCTACAAAGTGAGTCCAGGACAGCCAGGGCTACACAGAGAAACCTTGTCTCGAAAAACCAAAACCAAAACCAAAAACAAAAAACAAACAAACAAAACCCAAACCAAAATGAAACAAAACCAAAAACCAAGAAGCATATTTCAGATTAACCCATTCCCTTGAGAGGTTCTGATTATTTCTCAGTTGACTCCATCTTAATCTTGAAGGTTCATGTTCTCAGCAATGCATCAACCAAAATCTCTTTTATAGATGTAAAAATCAAGGATTCTTTAATATCTACCCATGTCATTTAATCCCCTCTCCTACAAAGCTCAATCCAACACACATTAAAAAATTATCTTGTCTTATTTTAAGACCACATCTTTGAATGCCATATTCTGCAGATCTCTTGGGGTTTTTGAAGATGCCCTATCTATCTCTTGTATTCAGATAAGCAAATGTTGCTAGTCTCTTAACAACTTGATTACTGAGTAGCTTAGAGAATATCTGTGATAGACTGTCATAGTAGCTAACAAGGTGACATGCATGCATGACTAGGAGTTTGTTTTTCTTAACCATCCTAAACAGTTTAAGACGGTTGGTATCAAGAGGCCAGAGCTTCACATTTCATTTTTAAGTATCTCTAGGTACGATACCATTAGGACACGTTACCTATAATTTTGTATCAATATACAAAGTTCTATTCAAATGTGGCTAAATATACTCTTTTTTTAATAATTTATTTTTTATTTCTTCAAGTTACATCTCAATCACAATCCCCTCCCTACTCCCCCCTCCAGTCCCACCCTTCCACCCTCCTCCCCCTCAGCCCCACCATCCTCTTCCCTTCTTT
>CAJQZJ010033410.1:2441807-2456285 GCA_907164525.1 Lophiomys imhausi | reverse complement strand
AAGAGACAAGCAATATTTGCTTATCTAAATATAAGAGATAGATAGGGAAAACATTTTAAAGAATAGTATGCAAGACCTATTCTATAAAGAATAAGCAATCTGTTGGGATCCTTAAATTTTCTTTGGTTTAATGATTTTGTTTAATTTTTTTCCTCAGAAGGAGGTTTGGGAACAATAAAAATGGTATGTGTCATATAAGTTGAGTATGTCTCTGAAACTCATTCCTGTCAACAGACAAGTCTATGCTTTTTTGAAACAGTAGATCCAAGCAAAGCATTAGATCATGAATTTGCATTTTAGAATGAGAAGGGCCTGATTAGTACTTTTGCAATATAAAAAAATACCTTAAGACAAACAAAAATATGTAGATATCATCCAGACATATTTATCTCCCACTAATGATTACTATAGTTTCATAGATATTGTTTTTTATTGAGTTCATTTTATCCACTTGGTAAAGGTATTACTTGCTCTATTTCATGACAAGAGTCCCTTGAGAGGAAGATGTGTGAGTGTATGGGGATATTAACCACCAATATCAGTATGTAACCATAAATGCTTTTGTACCTAATAAGTAAGTACATATATTGATATTTTGTGGAAGTGTATGCACACTATATGTATATATATGCATATGCATATATATATGAGCTCTCTGAGTGCCCATCATATAGTTGTACAGTAAAGCTCTTATCTGAAAAACAGTGAAACAATATAGACAAGTACAACCAGATAGAAATGAATGCATCCCATGTGATGTGTATTAACATGAATAAAGCAAAGCAAAGCTTTTGACTTTCAATCCCTATGGCACATTACTCTGAAATTTCTAATTAGCAATTGGTGAACAAAGGAGGGACTTGTATCACAATAACTTTTTTCTAAGAATGACAAAAAGACAGTTGTGGGCTATGTAATAGTACGAGCTAAGTTACTAGAGCAGCGAGAATATGATGAGCCACCATTTCACAGGTAACCATGCCAAACATAGACGAGGACGTCATTAGAGGAAGTTTGTACCCTTAGCACAGCACTGGAGAAAGACTTTTCTCTTGACACAGCAGGGGACTATGGATGAAGACTGTGGATTTGACATAACAGTGGAGAATGTCTGTTACTTAGAAGTAACTACTACATAATAACAAACTGTGAGGTGCTCAACATGTAGACAAACATATAGAACTGTTATGATAATATAGAAACAAAATCCAGAGCTTAGATTCCCAATGGCAGAGGGATTTGACAAATAATCCCAGATAAACTAGGTCAATCTAGGGACAGAAAAGTCCACCAAACAAATCACCCCACTCTCAGAATGAGTGTAAGGGCTCTCTCAAATGAGAAACAACTTCCTTCCAGGCACACTATAAATGTACAGTGATAGGAATCAATCAATCAGTAATTAAATTAAGCTCTAAAAGAAACATTTTGAATCTTATCTGGAGTATACTGTACCACCCAGGGGTTCTTTTTTCATTAACAGTATGCAATTTTTGACTAAAACAAACATACAAGAACAAGCATACCAGAGATAAAGTCATGTGAATTAAAAAAAAAAAATAGAGAAGTTACCAAAATAGAAGAAAAGATTAAGGCTTTTATCACATGACAGAATCTATCCTATACAAAATAATTTTCTAGATCATAATAAAATAAATGAAGTTATAAATTATTTTGAGGAAATTTGTTTCAGGTGAAGGAAAGCTTATGAAATTAGTGAACTGAGAGATCAGGAAAATCAAAAACAAAATAAACAATAACAACAACTAGATACATTGAAACATAGAGGCAAAATATGGAAAAAAGGAAGGAATATTTATTTGGGGCTCATGATGAAAGAATCTACCTACCTTTATAAAAATTATAAATTTTGATAAAAAGAGAAACTAGAAGTTGTTTTTGAAATGATAATTGTCAAAAAGCTTGCAAAATTCATAAAAAGCATAAACCCATTAATTCATAAATTTCTATTATGTCTATGAGTTATAAATAGAATATATCATCCCTAATTGTATGATAAAGTGGACACTAATAAAAGGCAAATATGAAAAGCAATTGAAAACACAAACTCTCCTCTTTTAAATGCGGCTAACATTTAAAAGGAAATCAATAATTCACCAGAAGATCTCCCAAGAAAAATGCTGCAATACAAAATGAGTGGCATCTTCAAAGAAAAGAAGTACCACTATTTTATTTATTACACTGTAAAGAAATTGATAAAAATTGTAAAATGACTTATTTACAATGCTAGCCCCAGCCCAAGCCATAGATGGTGTACTTGAAAAGTAGCTGCTGATTGGTCAGTTCCTCTGGTGACTAATAGCATATGCAGTGAGCATAAGGGAGAACATGATAGCTAAAGTATTGACAGAGTTGCTCATTCATCTGACCAATAAACACATGTGTTGCATGATTTCTTGGGTCTCATAGATCTTTATCTGTAAAGAAGTAGGAGAAAAGCCCTATTACAATTAATAAGTGGAATTATCTAAAGATAATCTGAAATTCTTTTACCAGACAGTGACACTATAGTTAATTTCCACCTTTATTTATCTGAAAGCAGATATTTTTTCTCCTAAAACACATGTTTTATGGAATGACATTTCTAATGCATTATTTTTGTAAACTATACTTGAAATTTCTCTTTTTCAAAAATAATGAGCCCTGGTTCTATTCAAGTACACATCTAAGCATATTAAAGTATTCTCAGAAAATCAAAATATTACTTTTTAGTTGCAAATCTTTCTGAACTGCAGTGCCGAGGTCAGGCTAATTATGTGAAAATGCTGGGGAAAATCTACATAATAATACAGCTCAGGAAATATAAGAGAGGATGAATAATCAGGGAAGGTAATTTTTTCCAAATGCTTATGTTGTAAAATGCCTCAAATCTATGTAACATCCCATTGTTAGCTCTGGCAACCCTTTAGACTAGTGATAATCTTTTATAAAAATATAGGATAAAAGATAGAATGCAAGTACTCCATAGTCAGCTTTTAAATCATAAAGAGAGACATAAAAGAGATTTAAAGATTGGAAAAATATCTTATACTATATATATATGAGATATTTTTCCAATCTTTATGAGATATATATATATATAAAACCTATTTGATTTGATATAATACATAATGCATATAAATAAATATATCAATAATTTATTTTGTGTTCATCATTTATTAATATTTATGTGTATTAGATATAATATATATTTATACACATATACTCATATATACATATATATGTATATATATATATATGCAGAGTGTGAAGTGTAGTCTAATGAATCCTTGCAATACATCATAAAATCTATACTTTTCTTTTGTTGTTTTTGTTTTTATATATTTTTTTTGTTTTTCAAGGTAGGGTTTCTCTGTGTAGCCCTGGCTATCCTAGAACTCACTCTGTAGACCAGGCTGGCCTTGAACTCACAGAGATCTGCCTGCCTCTGCCTCTGAGTGCTGGAATTAAAGGCATGCACCATCACACCTTGCTAAATCTAGCCTATTGAACCTATGGTAAATATTTCAATATTTATGAGCAATCTTTGCAGAAACCTACCCCAAGGAACATATAATATTGAGAACATGGTAGAAATTAATGTTGGTTCAGTCATTTAATACAATGACTTCAGAGCTCTTCTAAGACACCAGAAGCAGGCATCTAGAATTTCATTGGAACCAAACATAGAAAAATAACAGAATAATCAGGTAATGTTAAAAAATGCTGTACTCCTCATAAAATTTTAATCATTTATTTAATAAAATTAAAATAGTTTGTTTGTTATTATGGTTTACTGTTAGTGTAGCAGAACTATAAAGAGTCTGTATAATACAACTCCCACAAATAGTTAAATTCAAATTGCTATTGTTTTATCAAGATATTCTTTGTATATTTTAATAATTTCTGTAAAACTTACACTACATTTCAGATATTAAAAATATTAAAAACGAGGCAGGGCAAGATGATGGTGATCAAGTCGCACACATTCTGATTGTCAGGAAGACTGATCGGACAACTGCACAGATATACTCCTGATGAATGGAAGTTTGTGAGGCTCAAGCTTATCTGGGCTTGCCCATCAAAGCCAGGGACAATAAACAACTAAGTACTGGAAATATAGGCACTGGAGGATCAGAGTCTTGGACACGGAACATGGAGTGCTTCCCACTGGGAGACTGCACTCCCTGCTATAGTGGAAGAGATGGCATATCAGATTCTTTTAGGACGCCAGCTGGCAGTTTCAACCTCTAGACAGAGGAATTCCTCGGTTTCCTGTACCCACAGCATCTGTGCAGGTGTTTGAACACCCAGAAGAATACCACCAGAGCCACTACAGTAAGACAGAGGGCGATTCTCCCTGGGATATTCAGTATGGCTGTGTCTGACTGACCAGTAATAGCAAGATCAAGCTGGCAGGTGCTGAGCTTCCCTGAGCCAAAGCGCACTGTGGGCAGGATATAGAATACAAATTGGAACTCCCTGCCCACACCCACTTTAGGAGGGCTTCTGTCTACGGCCTCAGTTTACAGCATCTAGATCTCCATCTGGAGCAATAAGCAGTCCTTAACTATTGAGTGCGGCCAGAGCAGGTAGGCTGCACTAACCCAAAGAATTTCTGATCTAGAGGCACAGGTTGATCTTGAAACCCCCCAGAGAAGAATGTGGAAGGACCACTATCACAGTCCTGACACCCTAGCTACAGGAAAACTGCCAGAAGCCACATCGGTGCAGACAGGCTATACTGGAGCACAGTGATTCTGGCTGGAAAAAGACAGCTGCAAATCCCTGAATCCAAGCACTGTGGTCAGTGTAACAGTAAATTTTTATTTATTAAGCATATATTTATTAGTACTTAACAATTACCTAACACTTACTTATCACCTTGCACAAAAGTTAAGTCCAAATGGATCAAAGACCTTAACATAAAGTTGACACACTAAATCTAATAGAAGAGAAAGTGGGGGAAAGCCTTGAACTGATTAGCACAGGAGACAACTTCCTGAACAGAACTCCAATAGCTCAGGCTCTAAGACCAACAATCAATAAATGATACCCCATGAAATTGAAAAGCTTCTGTAAGGCAAAGAACACTATCATTCAAATCAAACAGCAACCTAACAGATTGGGAAAAGATCCTTACCAACCCAACTTCAGACAGAGGGTAATATCCATAATTTATAAATAACTTAAGAAATTAAACACCAAGAACCAAATGTTCTAATCAAAAAAGGGGGGAGAGACCTAAACCAAGAATTCACAAAGGGGGAATCTCTACTGGCTGAGAGACACTTGAAGAAATGCTCAGCATCCTTAACCATCAGAGAAATGCAACTCAAGATGACTCTCAGATTCCTTCTCACACCTGTCAGAATGGCTAAGATCAAAAACTCAAATGACAGCACATGCTGGTGAGGCTGTGAAGAAAGGAGAACACCCCTTCATTGTTGGTGGGAGTACAAACTTGTACAATCACTATGGAAATCAGTCTGCCATACCACTCCTGGGTATCCACCCAAACGATTCTACAGCATGCCACAAGGACATATCTTCCTCTGTGTTCATAGCAGCCTTATTTGTAATAGCTAGAAACTGGAAATAATCCAGATGTCCCTCAACCGATGAATGGATAAAAAAATTGTGGAACATTTTACACAATGGAATACTACTCAGCTATCAGAAACAAAGAAATCATGCGATTTGCAGCCAAATGGATGGAACTAGAAAAGTTCATCCTGAGTGAGCTAACCCAGACTCAGAAAAATGCACATGGCATCTATTCACTTATAATTGGATTTTAGCCATATAGTACAGGATAACTATCCTACAACCAACACACCAAAAGGATCAGGAACATAGTCTTTGTTACCTATTAATGGGACAATTTGCCCTAGGGGTGCTACCATGTAGGCCCCCAGTTCAAGAGGAAGCTCTTAGCCCTCATATGACTATTGGACTGAGAGGTGTTGATATATAGGGACACTCCACATTGGAGGAATGGGATGGGTGGGAGAGGGATGAGAGGGTGGGAGGGTGGGACCGGGAGGGGTGCAAGGAAGGCACTGTGATGGAGATGTAACTTGAAGTAATAAATAAACAAAAAAAGATAAATATAGAACACAACTAAGAAAACATGTTGCTAAATAATAACATAATGAAGATTTTTGACTACATGTTCCCTTACTAACCTTATTTGAAATGTTAATAGCATTGTATATAAAACTAAAAAGCCTGAAGCATTTATTGTTACATCACTATATCTATAGAAGAAACAACCATATTTTTGGCCCTAAATATAATTATTTGTATTTTTGAAGAATTGTGCATAATTTAAAAAAATAATGCCACCACTGAGAGATCACCTAAGAAAATTGAAATAAATTTTGCAAAGGCTCTAGCAATAATTTCCTTGAGTCTAGGTAGAAGGCTCTGTAGCACTAACTCATGAGTTTTGTATTCTAGGACAATCTATACCACATAGACCATACTAAGCTAGGATAATGACTTTTGAATTATATGAGTTCTCTTTAGCATGCTACAGGAAGGGTTTATCTTTTTCTTAAATTTGCCTCAAAATTTCTTTCCCATGGTTCTTATGTGAAATAACCAGTATCATTTTAATGATACCAACCTCTTAAAAAACACACACATCTTCCTTGGACCAAACTGTACTAGGCTTTTCAAACTTAAATGCATATTAAATTTCTTTTGTGCTTCATTTGTGCTCCAAAATCTCACTATTAAACTGGATAAAATTAGATTCTCAGAGCCATATCATAGGCTGAAGGCTGGAAACACCCTATGGCAGATAAATTATGTCATCATCATTAATATCAACTTTTCTGTGGTATTAAAACATGGACGCAGCATAGACATAACATGTATGGCTTTGAATCTGATTTCTAATACACTCACAGTGCCCACTTGAGATCTCATGAACCTGCAACTCATGATTTAGATGTATAGTATCCCTTTCTAAAGGAGAGCAATATGAGAATGCAAAGAAAGGACTGAAACATAGAAGACTTAAAACTATCAGAACAAATTACATACAAAATCCATGTCTGGCACTAAAGACAGATGTAGCATGATGTGACCTCCAACACCAGTGAGCTGAACTGCTCACAGTCTCTGTACTTTATGGGCTAAGCAGGCAATGCTCAGTGAAACCAGTAGCGTTGTTCCTGCCCTTGCACACAATAGTTTATGTAGTAATTCAAGTAGGAGCTAAGAACTTTATTTCCAGGATCCGTGATGTCACTCAGCTTAAGTTCTATAGACAAATATTCTCTAAGACACATTAAAATATATGCATGCACATACACGTACAAAGATAAGCAAACACATGTACTCATGAAGTTCACAGATCTTAACATAATGAAAAACCTAACATACATCAAGATTATTAAAATTATGCAAATTATTCAAGTGGTTATGTAATTTATTCAGAAAGTGGTAGTTACCGTAACTTATAATTAATATCAGATTGCCTACACAGAATCAAATTAGCTGAGTTTGTACTCTGTGTAACTTTTGTTGCAGCGCTGTCACGAAGGAACATAAATAACTTCAACAATAGGTCCTTTGTAATACTCCTTTGCTTCAGAGAAGCATTCAAACTTTGTAGTTCTTTCCCTGGAGTTGGAAATTTCAATATTAAAATGTCCCCAAATAATATATTTCAATATTATAGCAACAAAATAACTTCTACAACATATCTTCATTTGTGTTTTACTCATTTGACTATTTTGAATTATGCAGCCTTACCTCAATCATGAAAGTTTTTCTAAATCATGTGAAGCTATTTTTCCTAAAGCAAGCAAGAAAAGTATCGCTCATAGAGACAAAATGTGCCTTCAAGATAAAGTTATACTCACAGCCAAACATTAGACAGAGACCGTGAAGTATTTTGGAAGGGTTGGGAGAAGAACAGAGCCCAAGAAGGGAACAAGAACTACACACAAAGACCAAGAGAGGCCTCTAACCTAGGACCATGGGGGCTCACAGAGACTGAACCATCAATCAAAGAGAATGGATGGACTGGCCCCAGTCATGCCCCTACACTCAGAGCTGAGGGACAGTTGGGTCCTTATGTAGCCATCTATCAATTGTAGTAGGGGGCTATCCCTGAATATACTCTGTTGCCTACAGTTGAATACTTTTCCTCTACCTGGGCTGCATTGACTGGCTTCAGTGGAAGAGGTTGCAGTTAGTTCTGATTCTTCATGGGGCAAATTGGCTTGGTGGAGTCACTTCTCTTGCTTTCATTGTGGGGTGTTTTTTTTTTTGTTTCATTTGTTATTTGTAATCTCTAAATATGTTTGTAACATTATCTTACAACCTGTTCCTTATTCATTTCAAATATTATCTCTTGAGACCATGAGCTTTTGATAGACTTGCAAGGTTTATTAAGGTATCTAGAAGTGAATTTTTTTAGCTCATTCAGAAAAATGCCTGCCCCACAAGCATGAGAACATGAGTTTGAACCCTGAACACCTGAACACAGGCAAAACTTCTGATCCTCAGAGCATGTATAATCCCAGCATTGAATAAAGTAGAAAGCCATAAATATCCCTGGGAAACTCTGGCCAAGTAGTAGCGCTGGATATTTTGTCAACTGGACACTAACCTGGTCATTGTTCAGGAAGGGTAATTTGGTTGAGAAAATACCCCATAAGACTGACCCAGAATTATGTAGGGCAATTTCTTATTTAGCAGTTGATGTAGGACAGCCCATTCCATTCACTGTGGTTCTAGCTCTGGACAGTTTAACATGGTATAAGAAAGAAGGCTAAGCAAGCCATTGAAAGCAAGCCAGTAGACAGTCTTTCTCCATGGTCTTGGGCTTCAGTTCATGCCTCTATGTTCATTCTCTAGCTTCCCTGAATGATGGACTAAATGCTGCAAGATGAAATAAACCCTATTTCCTCAAGTTCCTTTTGGCTGTAGTGAGGTGTTTTTGTTTTTGTTTTTGTAACATGGACTCTCTACATAGACCTGACTGTCCTGGAACTCACTATATTGACCAGGCTGGCCTTAATCTCACAGATATCTGCCTGCCTCTGCTTCCCACGTGCTAGGATCACAAACTTTTGATAGAAGCCCTAACTACGACAGAAGGCTAACATATTTTGTGAGTTTGAGGACTAAAAGAGACCCAATCCCAAAGAAGAATGACATATCAGGTTGTCCTCAGACTTGCATATGCACAATCACAAATGTACCTATACACATAGAATATATACATTAACAAAAAGACTTAAAATATTAATAAAATATTTTTGAATATTGTTGACATGTAACAGTCATTAAAACAATAGGGTTGAACATGAGTTTTACAGTTCACTCTGGTTCTACCTTTACCCCCATCCCTGTCCCTGCATACTCACAGCAATTGCAAATACAAAAGAAACTCATATATGCCTTTGAATCCTCCCTGCTATGATTTTTTTAGTGTATTGCTTCATGATGCACAGTTACTTTTTCAACAGTGTATTGTAAATTATTTTTATTCATTTCAAACATTATCTTTTAAAGGACCATGACCTCCTAGCAGACTTACAGGCTTTCTGACGGAGGTCTTTAGAAGTGAGTTTTGAGTAAGCGATACTAAACCTTGACCAGAGTGAACTTTTTTTTTATTTCCATCTGCATTTGATGAGGAAGTTGTGGCCTCTCTCTTTTCACTGATGTGGATTTTACCATCATTATCTATGCCTGTAACCTGTAGCCTTGATTACTATAATACTGTTGACTTTGGGCTACTTTTGAGCCTGGGCTGGTGAGGAATGCAGCTTTCTGTTTGCTTGCGGGTAGCCACTGCAGGAAGCATATTGTACCAGTGTTCCATCATAAAATGCAATGGAGCTGCACTTTAGAGAAGCCACAGCAACGCTGAGTGTATTTGAGGAATCACTTGAATATTTAATAAGTCTAAATGGAAAAGAGATACACTTTTTTTCTCCCTTGTGCTATTTTACCATCAGTGGTTGAACAAAAGACACTTAATGAAAACATCTTAGCTGAATATTATTTTCAACACTGTAGGTATTATACAGCAGAAAAGTTAGATTCACAGTAGGACTTAAAGTCCCCTGTTTTCAAACTCAATGCAAATGATTTTTAAGAAGCTAACAAAAGAACACAGGAATATGTCTTCAGCTGATGGGAGCATTTTATGTAGACTGAGAAAGCAACACACACAAAAAAGCAGGGAGGAAATGCAGCTGATTTGCTACATAAAATAGAATAAAAACAAAAAAGCTAGCATCATGGAAAGACGCTATCAAAGTATCTAATAGAAAAGACCTGAGAAAGGATGTTCCTATGGAAATAAGACATATATTATAGACAATTTATTATTATACAATATATTATATTAAAATTATAGACAATTTTAAATATATGAGTAATAAACATCTATTCTATGTATTTTACATTACTACATATTTTATATGTATATGTGTAGTCATTCTCTGTATTACACAATTATATACACATGCTATATACACATATAAACATATTAGCATATATATATATATATATATACCCAATTTCTCTCAACTAATACTTTATTCATTTTATATCATTGGCCATTATTGTTTTATCTATGTAACAATCCTTTGTAATCAAAAACTATTTCTTTAAATCACATGTGGCTGTTGTACTTTTCAAATAAAATGGAAATATCGTGATTCCACAAGTTTCTGAGCTAATTTCAGCACATCCTTTTACACACACACACACCAGACCCAGTGCACTATTATTATTTGGGCCTGGAACTGCATTAGGAAGCTGGAGGATTAATGCATATACCAGTTTGTTTAATGAAATAACAGGAACTCTTCTACTAGGCTAATATCCAAAACATATGGGGAATTAATCCTAATTTCAGAAGCTTTGTCGAAGTTTCTTACAAAAGATTGACAGAAAATTCTAGAAGCAAAAGAAGCTGTCAGTTGTATCCTGATCTACATGCTGATTGGTTGTTGACCTCCAGGCACTGAGGATAGAATTACACAGTCCTTAAACACTTGGCCACAAATCAAGGTACATTGTGGACTGGGTGCAAGACTTTGAACAAGTTCCAAATTCCAAAACTCAGTTTTCATGACTGAAATGATGCCAATTGCTCCAGTAACAGAGATGACTCTGCTTGTGAAGTGAGATGCCTTTTTTCATGGCATCTATGTTAAACATTCAATTACTTTAGCTGTTATTATTTCTATTACAGGCAAAACATGAGGGATGTGTTCTCTGACTCTCTAGGCATCTCAGATGTCTATACTGAGTTCAAAAGGAATGGGAGAATCATGTTCAGTGTTGACTAAATGCGTTCCTTTTTCATATTTGTTGTCATTAAATATTTTATTTATTCTTGTTTTCATAAGTTCAATGTAAAATTACTAAGAGTTGACAATGGGCTGGACATTTTACATTAACTGACATTCCACCAGTGAATGAGGCAAAGTCCTTTGGTAAAGAAATCAAGCCTACACTGCTATGAAATATTAGTAAGAGAACAAAAATTACAAAAATGGATATCAGTAGAGAATTTTTCTGAGTAAGACTGGAGAAATAGATCTTACAAGAGAGGAGCTAAAGTTGAGGTTGAGGGAGGGAGATTAGGTAACAGGGCCTAATCTAATATACAGTCTAAGACTGACAACCATACTCCAAAGCACTTGTCATTTGCTTCTTAAAACCTCACAATGTTGCTTTCCACAGATGTCAATATTAGGAATCAGGGCATGACTTCTAAACTTACAATTGGAAAAGTATAGTCCCTATCCCAGGCAAGCAACTCATCTGTGGAATGTTGTAACCCTGTAATTTCTACCCAACTTGTCAGAAATATTTCCCTTTTATTAAATAGTAAGGTAGCAATTAAAATAAAATATAATACAATACACAAAAAGAGGACAAAGAGAAATATGAGAGACTGAAATGAATGTGAGGAAGAATACATGGGAGATAATGAGCTTCTTTGTGTTCCATGTGGGCAAAAACTAAGAGTTGAATTTAACCATCGATCTGTCCTTGACTCCTAGGTATATTGATACAAAATTAAGATTATAGTTGGCCACAATGGTATTGACTCTTGTATATGGACGTAATATTAAGATTGTATTGGGCTACATAGGCATTGATCTTTGTATATTGATACATAATTAAGAGTATATTTAACCACAATTGAACAGATCTTTGTATATTGATACAAAAATAAAGGTAACGCTTCCTAATGGTATCATACCTAGAAATACTTAAAAATAAAATGTGAAGCTCTGGCCTCTTGATACCAACTATCTAAAACTGTCTAGGATAGTTAAGTAAAACAAACTCCTAGTCATGCAAACATGTCACTTTGTTAGCTACTATGACAGTCTATCACAGATATTCTCTAAACTACCCAGTAATCAAGTTGCTAAGAGACAAGCAACATTTGCTTATCTAAATACAAGAGATGGATAGGGCATCTTCAAAAACCCCAAGAGATCTGCAGAATATGGTATTCAAAGATGTTATCTTAAATTAAGATTTTCTTTTTTTTTTGATATTGAGACATATCAGCTCCTGACAGCACCCCCTATTCTACTCCAAGTATAAGATAAGCATTGAAGAATCTCCAGTGTGAGATGGTTGAATTAGTGGCAAGCCTATCTCTTGGCATGAAAAAACCCCTTGCTCCAACTGCAGACAGACTGCTGTCCAAAAAGGACAAAACTTGGTAGCAGGGAAGTCGACAGCCTAACTCTGCCAAGACAGGGTAGGTAAGTCCTTCATAATCCCTGCTCTTCAACAAATGCCTGTCAGAGAAACAGGACCCAAAGGCTGAAGACTGATGCAGGAATGTATGGAGAGAAAATGGGAACTGTCCAGGCAGTCATTGGTATGTCATTTCTTAGTTTTGGAAGCTGCAGGCCCTGCACTTCCTATATAAGCAAATATATTTATCCCTCTCAGGTCTCTGAGGTGGTTGAAGAATAGACAGCTAGAGTCTCATAGTTAAATTTTGAGTTGTTTAGGAATCAAGAGGGTGTTATAGATCTAAGAAGATACTCTTAAAAGTGTGTTGCAAGTTAGTATGAATGTTGAGTCAGATATAGACCTTTAAACTCATGGAGATGGTTAGATAGTAGAATGTTAAAGTCAGGGGCCAAATATGTATAAACTGGACATTGGGAAGGCATACTGGGCCATTTAACTCTCATAAATGTGGCATATTTATATCTGTTGTTTTGTATAGTATTTACTGTTATAAGAGAAGGAACCATGGGTTGGACTGAAAGGGGAAACTTCTGGGGGGAAGAGGGTGGAAGGGTGGGATAGGAAGGGGGAATAGGGAAGGGTTTGTGACTGAGATGTAACTTGAAGAAAAAATAAAGTATTAAAAAAAAAAAAAGAAAGAAACTCAACCAGTAGTCAGCACTGACTTTCATTGAAAGTGTAATAAATTTTTAGGTACTCTACTTTAACTCGATTTGGGTGAATTCCATAACTACTTCTCTGTTAAAAATGTAATAGAGTGTTATTTTAAGGAAAAAGTTAATATCAGTATGGTATATATCTATATATTTATTTTTACATGTTAATTGATTTTTACAATTCTGGAGTTGCTAGTTACACTAACTTCAAATCTACCTGCATTGCTTTCATTTTTGTTGTGTAGGTAAGTTTTGAGTATGTACTTTAAAATCCCCCTCTCCCGGGCTTTCCAGTCACCCCTGACTTTCTGCATGTAAAGATTTTGAGTGTATCTAAGCATCACTTCACTCTGAGACATCTGATCTCCTTGGTGAACTACCTCAAGCTGAAGCCAAAATGAATGTGAATAAAAAAAACAAGGCAGGTAAGAATTAGGGTATAATTATGCATGTGTAGGACTAGACTGACTGTTATGAATTATGGGTTAACCCAGTGTAATAAAATTTTAGTGAGGCTTTGTCTTAGATTGTCAATTAAATAAACTTCTGGCCTACAGACTTTAATTTGATTTATGTTGCCTTCTTTTTTATTTTTGCGAAAGTGAGAAATGACAGAGCTATCCTAATGTTTCAAAAGATTAATTGTCCATAACGTCAATTCGATTTACATGAAGTCAGCACAGCTGTAATCACGCTCTCCTTCCCTAGTGAATATATCTAAGAAAATATTTCTGGGTCACAAGTTCCATCATGTTACACTCAGGAAGCCAAACTAAATACAGCGAAGCTCACCTCCTCCGCTTTCACCCTGTATGCTCTCCTGCAGTTGCTGTTCAGATTTCAAAGTCTTTGCAAAGTTTCTAAACCTCCAGGTCGCCAGCATTGGACTATTTTGTTTTAGACTTCCCATCCTTTGTGAAAAATGATAAGAAACTGTTTTTCTTCTTTCAAGACAACTATTTTTTGGTTGTATCATCCTTTCTACTTCCACAAATTTAGCTGGGAAAGAAGGAAGGAAGGAAGGAAGGAAGGAAGGAAGGAAGGAAGGAAGGAA
>CAJQZJ010033410.1:2420423-2441797 GCA_907164525.1 Lophiomys imhausi | reverse complement strand
GAAGGAAGGAAGGAAGGAAGGAAGGAAGGAAGGAAGGAAGGAAGGAAGGAAGGAAGGAAATGTAAGATAATATTCCAAGTTATCCTTTAGTTTTTCTTTGAGCTGACCTCAGTGATGTGTTTTCTGGGCATATCTATTTTGTCACAAAAATTAACGTGTTGTGATCATCCCACGTGTCCCAAGTAAAAGGAATTACCTCAATTCACAGCAACAAGAGAGCTTGCATCTCTACTTATCTACAGGTACTTTTTTCTTTTTTTAATTTTATTTTAATTGACAAATAATAAATATAAGCTCATGAAGTACTTTTTGATGCTTTCATATGTAATAATTTTATGGATTTTAAATAATTATAATATTAGACAAAGTAATTTAAGTCTTTCATTGTGAGAGATATATCTTGGATATATATTTTGGAGATATATATATATATATATATATAATAAAGTTGGAAAAAAGCTTTATTTTACTGTTTTCCAAATAGGAAGCTAATGCCAAAAACCTGTACATTCAGTTCTAGAGGCAGCTGCATTCAGACCATAATTAAAGAGCTCATAAGGGATTCCCCCACTCACTGTTCTTAAAACTGCTTTGCTTTCAAAATCTATAGTCTATGAAGTGTGCTCTTTCTTGCTCTGTGTGTGAAAGAGGAAAGAGAGAGGATTTAAAATGGTAATGTAGTCTCCAGAATGTGTATAGCTGCAGAGACACCTTATTCAGGCACAAAGTAGAATAGGCCATAAAGCATAAAGTTACCTTAGAGATTCATATAGGGAAGTTATGAGACCAGAGGTCCCAGTTGCACTTAATGGGAGGCAAGCTGAGTCAGAAAAAAAATCTACTGGATTCCAGTTTTTCAGCAGCTTGAGCAAATTACTCAAAAGCGAAACCCCATTTGTCTTATTCTTGGAAAATAAATATTACAATATCATAAAATTTTGACGTGACTACCTCCAGTCCACAACGATGTAAATTTCCCTAGAACACACTCCCTCATGCTTCTACCTTGAACATTCAGTTAAGGACTTGATATCTGTCTACTATTTGCTCTTGACTTCCCTGGACTCACACATAGAAACTCCTATCCCAAGGGCAGTCAAAATCCCCTTCAATACCTGAAAGGAGAGAATTTAGTCTGAACCACTCAAATAAGTTTTGTTAAAATTTTTTTTGGTCTGAGGAGACAAAAGCAATCAGATTCTGCCATTTGCACAAATATGCAGAGATTGTCACAGTGTACAGAAATAATCTCATCAATACTCTCAGTACTGTTTGGAGAAGTTCAGGGATACTAGATTGACAGAAGCCTAAGTCTGGATCCTTTGCTGAGTCCTGGTCTTGATTCTTGGTGTGCTGTTGTCCTTGGCATAACTTCTTACCATACGTTTCCCTATTTCTGTAGGAATTCCTCCTTTTTCCTTGGTTTAGTTTATATAGATTTTATATCCCATAAAATAATTTGAAGTTAAAATGATACTAATTTCATTCTAGAATACTAAAACCAGGACTGCCTGTCTAGAATTTTTGGAGTTCAGGCTCCGGAATATGATTGCAATTACAATGGTTATTCATATTTTTGATTGCCTATTGGAGGCTTGTGCTTGTATAACTTTCCCAGTTTACCTCAAATGGCCTGATGAAAAGATGATGCTGGAATAAAGCAACCTGAGCAAAATCACCTTAAGGAAAAATTGGGTTTATTTAGTTTTGTTACTAGATGGATAAGAGTTCATCATGGCAGGTATGCACAGCAGCAAGGTGGATTGAGCAGGAAGCTGAAAGATTACATCTTCAATTTAAACAAGAAGCAGAGAGGGAAAATAGGATGTGGGTCTAGACTAGAAAATTTCAATGTCTGCCTCAATGATATATTTCTTCAAACAAGGCTTCACACCCAAAAGACTGTGTGTGTGTGTGTGTGTGTGTGCATATACTTATATAATATATTTATAAAATAGTTAATTTCAGTCTGTTGTCTTTTCCAGATAGTCAGTTCTTTGTCTGTATCATGGAATGAACACAGCTGGAACAAACAGAATCCCCTTTGCAAGGTGTTCATATACCTAACCTATTGGGCACAATGTTATTCAAACTATCAGGGCTCTCATACCAGATACATTAAATAACTTTTTAAAATCTAATCATAAGTACATGTATTTATTCACTACATATTAACATGTCATTAATGAATGGTAATTATATATCAATTATTTGAGTAATGATGAGATATAGAAATCATTCTTATCTTCAAAGTTTCAATGAAATATGA
Source organism: Lophiomys imhausi (assembly GCA_907164525.1). Lineage (NCBI taxonomy): Eukaryota > Metazoa > Chordata > Mammalia > Rodentia > Muridae > Lophiomys > Lophiomys imhausi. The sequence goes on along the minus strand of CAJQZJ010033410.1, from coordinate 2,439,528 downwards.
GGGAGTAGATATTAAATAAGTATTTATAACTCAAACTCAAATCCTCTCAGTTGTTTTAACTCTACTTTTTCTTCTGTGATTACAAGTGCCAACATAGAACATAAGTCTAAAATTATAAGCCTTATAAATTAATAATACATCAAATAATATCTCAACCATTTGTTTAATTTTGGCAAAGTATGCACATTGTTCTCTGAGGTTAAAAATATATGATAAAAATCTGTACTTGGTTTTTCTGTTAAAAATTAAGCATACAAAGGAAATTTTCATATAACTATGCTAGTAATCATGACACTTACCTCGTTGTATGTATGAGCCACATATTATTAGAAAAAATTCATATACAGTGATGGACAACTTGGATAGTTATGTCCAACCATATGCTTGCTCCAGGAGGCTTAAGTGATAATTTTCTCAAGCCTTCATTCCATCGTTTGTGAATTAGAGGAGCTAACTTGGTAAAGAGCAGTGTCTTCCTTCATATCTTGATCTTATTTATTTGGCATTTGTACTGTGAAATGCAACTTTAAAGGATTGTGACTTGTACTGACAATCACCTAGATTTGGAACATTAAAGTAATGTGAAACAGGAAGATGATGAGAGTCTGGACATACAATGATAGTATGTTTACAGGTTTGCTTTCTCAAGGTAAGTAAACTGATGTCAGAAAAGGGTTCTAGATATGTGATGATTTGTGCACTGCTCCTCAGTCTCATGAGAATGCAGGCAAGTGAACAAGATGGAGTTGAATGCTCTTCTCACAGATTCATTCAGTGTTTTGTCCTGGAAAGTTCAATTCTGGCTAGAACAGAAATGGGGTGTCAAATGTTCTCCAGGGATAGTTTATATGATCTATGTCTGAAAATAATATCCATCATATCTACTAACTTTCTATTGCTCAGTTTTCTTTCATATATCAAAATTTAACTGAAAGGGAGATTAGGCTCACATTTTCTATGCATCATTAAATGTAAACTGGAAATATTTATTTTGAGAATCAGTTCTTGGTCTTTTCTATAGTGTTTCACATATATTTTAATTCTAATTCTCCACTTATTTCTCATATATGGAATGCTCATTTATCCACGATATTACAGACTCAAACTAAAAATACCTGTCCAATTTAAAGACTATTCTTTCATTTCTTAAGGGCCCAGAACTTGAGCTTCATTATTTAATATAGAATATTAATAAGACATGGATAAATTTTTTGCCAATGATACAAATTGGTTACTTTTATTCCAGTAAAACTATTTTGTGATTTTTTTTACTGGCATGTAAATAGCATGTAGCAATAAATGTCATCTGCCTTTGTTGAGTGTGTACTTTGAAACTATAACTCTATTTGGCTCATGGGATGTTTTGTTGAATGGCTGTGAAATTAAATCATGTAACTATTAGTGTGTGTAGTAAACTCATGGAAAGTTTCCTTTCAAACCATTACCTGTAAAGCAGTCTAGGACATGTAATATAAATTACTATCAACAAGGTAGAAAAATATCCACCCTTTAAATTTCTATTTTCCTACTTCAAATTCCACTGGTACTTTTGGAGGTGATTTAAGACAATTAAAAGATCACTAAGTTCTTGCAATCAAAATAACAATTATTTTCACCAAGGACTAAGAATGTAAACATGTGTCCTGTGGATCCCTGATAACCATGAATACTGTAAGTCCACTCAAGATTCTCAATCTGTTTAGGTTCATTCACTTCAACAAATATCCTATTTTGTGTGGTTAATTGTGTGAATATTACACTTATAAATTCCTAGCCTTGTCTTCCATTAGAATTATAGAATGTTTGAATTGTCCCTGGTTTCTGTTGCTTAGTTCTAGCTTCATTGATTCCATTTGAGGATATGGTTATATGAAAGAGTATTTCAAATAACAAATCCTTAATAATAATCTGATGATGCTTTATAAAACATCACGCTGTTTGTAAGTCTTTGCTAAAAGGCTAAATTAACTAGTCCCATTAACAAATACATGTGAAATTAATTAGAATATGCCTCTGAGACATGTTTAGAAATGGGAAATGTGAATGGATTCTCCAAGTATAATTGAGAATACCCAATGACAACTAATGAGTCACCACAGTTGTCATCAGAGTTGACATTTCAAACATAATCTATACGTACTAGACCATAAGAAAAAAATGTTCTCGTCTGAATATTTTCTTGTTTGGTTAGCTGTTTTTGGAAAACATTACATTGGAACCTCTTTCAATCACATTTATCAAAAAAGTTTAATTTTAATTACCAGTGTTAATTTATTTCTAATTATCTTGTCTTTCAGCTAATTGAAAGTAAATTGCTCATTCTTTCTCTTTTTGTATAAGAACTATAATTCTTAAAATATTAATTGCTTTTATTGACAGTCCATCAACTTTTCTTCCTACTACTTAAATGCAGGATGCAAGACCTTCCATACTCATACAATACTACTTTTCCAGGGAAATCCTTGAAAGCCTTATTCTTGTAATACCCTTCCTTTTTCCAAAGTCATTTGTCTCTGCATCCTTAATATGTTGTAAAAAAAAATAAAAAGAGCTACTACAATACTCATAGAAACTGTTTCTTTAAAAATTTTACTAATAGTTTTATGCAAATATTATCCAATTTCATGGAAATGACTTGAGCATCCAAGGATTTTGATTCTTCCTGAGGAGCTGAAAAAAGTCATAGATCATACACACACTCAAGGGATGGAGACTATGCAGGTTATTATCATCAAAGGCAAGAGTCAAACAGACACCTCAGGATTTTTCTATTATGATATTTTTTGTATCAAGATTCCTAAAAGGAAACTTATTTAAAAATACCTCATTGATCAGATAAAAATATAATCAAAAACTTTAAGTCCAGTATGAAAATTTAACATGATTTGGTTAAGTATTGGGTTGCTATATGACTTGTGGCTTTGTTCTACAGATATTGACAACTTCTCACACCCTCTTTCGGGTATGCATACACACTATGAAAATATTCATGCAACCTGTATTGCAACATTTAGAGATTCAACCACATTTTATTTTTATCTGTTCTTTTAAAAGCATTTTTGGCAACTAACGTTCATCTACCTATCAAGACCCACAGCACACCAGCCCCGTGATTTACCAGGTACTGGTTTGGATGTCAAGTTCATTTTAAATTATAGTAGGTCAAGTTCAAGGGAGTAAAGATCACTGATGGGAATTCAAATCATCATATGTTAATCTTTATTAGGTGGTTCTTCAATTGGCTTCAAGTTTTAAATTCTAGCTGATTACAATTTTCATAGTCTGGTATCAAAAGCAATACCAGAACCCTTGCACAGGCATTTGCTTCTCTGTTCACAGCCTTTTATTTTCCTAAAAGTGACATTTCTGCATTAAATAAAATATCACTGCACATTTAAGTACAGTAATTGAAACAAGGAATTCATTTAAGTTACACTCTAATGTTTCTCTTCTGATCTTCATATTTTCTTTTCAATACCGCTAACAACAATATATATAGTTAAATAAACATGACCGTCAATTACCATTCCCACCTCCTTCACTTCCTAGTTGTTCCTGGAAACTCTTATGATCATTTGAGCTACTTCCTCATCTATAAAAATAAAACAAGAAAAAAAAAAAAAAACAGCGCCAGACAATTATAATTGCCTCATGTGGTGGGTAAAAGGATTAGCTATGATTGAATATCTGAAGATCTTAATGCAGTCCCTAGCACAAAGCTGGCATGCATGCCATGTTAATTCCTTTCTTCCATCTTCCATTTATACATCACATACACAGTTTTAAAATGGTAATTACATAAGTGTTTTTCCTTAAAATAAAGTCCCTGTATCCATAAATGGATAGTTACTTATGATTGTGAAACCTTTTGGGTATATTTTCTATAACCTCTTTTGTGTACACTTCAATATGGATTTTATAAATCAATTCTACACTCTCAGACAGCTCCTTGCAAAATTTAATTTTTAATATTATTTATTAATTTCTTATATACCTAAATAAAAATTGAGCTACTGATTGCATGTACTTTTGGAGGTATCAGTGATAGAGTTTTTGAATGTAGGAGGAAACTCTTAAAATAAAATATTGAAGTACTTGGAAAAGCACTTTGCTTTGTGTTAGGTTCATGTTTTAATACCCAGTATGTATCACTGTGTAGCTATTTATTTATTTATTTATTCATATCTTAGAATATTTTATAAGGTAACTGAATTCTCACTACTTTGTGATAAAACAAGGGTCAGCAAAATTACATAGTATATGTTTAAGCCATATGATAAATTTGGGGCAAAGCTGACATCAAACCTCAGAGGACTAGTCTCTTTATCAATAGACAGAGGCTTACAACCAGGAGCTCATAATCTATTAGCCCATTATTCAGTGAATAGTTTGCTAAATGATATTTTAATTGTCCAAATCCCATTTCTAACAAATGAAAGAAATTCTGTGACTCTCCTAATAAAATTTCCAGGGAATGCCTTCCTTTGTGATTTGGATAAATGTCTTCTAGTAAGTACTAGGTGCAAGAGTTCCACTTAGACCACAGTGGCCCGACTGAAGAGTGTAGCCACTGTCATAGCTATCTTGGGTCTCTAGTGAACAAGTTAATTGGGGGTTCTGCATGCCATGTGGAACAGATGCTGCCTTGAATCCCTTGATTCTCTTGGCATGATTAGTGAGAGACATAATCCTGATATTTGCTATACAGATTCAACCTCCTTTGAGAAACCCACTTCACATGATGTTGAATGAATGGATTCTTCTACCCTTGGTGTCAAGGCTTTTGCATTAGTTAACTTTTGACTCCAAACGTAAACAAGGAAAGGGATGTGTTATGTTTGTCTTTAAATCTAAGTATATTAGTCTACTAGGGCTACCATGACAAAATTCTACCCTCACTGTTGCCTAAACAACATTGAGTTAATTCTCTCATTTATTTCTGATGTCTGAAAGTTCTGGATCAGATGGTAGACAACTTTCTTCTGAAGCCTCTCCTTTGTCTTGCTGTTGATTGATCTTTTGATGTCTCTGACAAAGGTCTTATCTCAACATATAGATATTTCTGTTACCACGTTTTCAACTTCCTTCCTTCCTTCTTTACTTCATTCTGTACTTTAACCATTCCTTCCTCCTTCCTTCCACGTGTATGTATTTGAATAAGAGCAGATGTATATGCAGGTGCTTGTCCACCGAATGCATGAGGATGTGGAGGTCATGCTGATGCACAGGATATAAACACCTTATTCCTTGAAACTAGACATCTGATTGAAAACCAGAGCTTGCTCTTTTGTGAATTAGGCTAGGTGGCCACCCAAGTCCAAGAATCCTCCTGTTTCCATTTCTCCACTACAGGGATTACCAAGGTGTGCCACCACCACACCTGACTTTGCACAGGAGTGCTGGAGATAGAAGGTCGGTCCTTATAAGTTTTCTGAAATGACTTATCTTCCCAAACTCCTCTTTTTATTTCTTTAAGGACATGCAAGACCTAATGGGTAAAAGATTCTTGTTTGAATGAACCATTATGAAAAAGTAGTTATGTCTTTGTTGAAAGTGATATCTTTCTATCTATTTTGACCTAATAAATACAAGCACCACATTTTTCTAAGCTTCATTTTGAAACAAAAATTTAAAAAGATGGACCTGTTTGTCACAGGAAAGTGGTCTGGTGGGTCACCACAGTTTCTGTATGTGGAATATGTAGGAATTGAAACACAGATGGGTATTTATTTTCTCCAAGCATAATCAAAGACCAAGGTACACATCCATAGAGATCAGGTGTTAGGTGAGATCAGCAGAGAATTCTCAAATCCTTTTTACTTCAACATAACTCCCTAAGCTAGAATGAAATTACTTTCTCTATCCCAATAAAGATGTTCTTAACCCTAAAAAATGAATATTTATTGAGATTAAAATACATTCATTGAATACTTATTTATATAGCAGAATTTCATTAGTGCATTCAATTTTCTTGGCAACTCTATACACTGAATTTTCTTTTTTTTTAATTAATTAATTAATTAATTTATTTATTATTTATTCAAGTTACATCTCAATCACATTCCCCTCCCAATTCCCCCCTCTGGTCCCACCCTCTCACCCTCTTCCCCCTCATTCTTCATTCTCCCATCCAGTTCCTTTTTTTTTTTTAAGTAAGGTATATCTTTTTCCCCTCAACAGCTCCCCCTTTCATTCCAACAAATGGCTCTCTCTCTTACAACAATACAATACAAAACAACAGAAATAATTAAGCCACAATTATGAGAATTATAAGGCTTAGCATACATTCCTAATGTCCAGTCCATATGTATTTGGTAACTGACTTTAACATTCTACTATCCAACCATCTCCATGAGTTTAGAGTTCTATATCCAGCTTAGCTTCCATCCTAACTTGCACCACAATTTTAACCTCTTCTTAGATCTAGAACACCCTTTTAATTCCTAAACAACTCAAAACTTTTTTTCTGCTGTATGGCATCAAGAGATTGAACTCAAATCATTAGGCTTGGCAATAAGAACCAGAATCTGAGGCACCACTGGCCTGTATCTGCTTTTAAATAAGGTTCATGTAGACAGGCCACTGAGCTTCTATTTAGATTTTTATGCCTCTGGACTCTTCTCTCTATAATGTTGGAGCATCTATCTTCAGCTTTTTGGCTCAGTATCTCTAACAGATATTAGTTGTATTTATGAAGACTACCATGTCTTGGCAAAGCTAAGCTGTTGACTTACCTGCTTCCAAGTTTTGTCCTTTAAGGTAACTCTTTTTAAGGTATTGTTCCTATATAATTCTTAAATGCAATTTGGCCTTTTGATAGCAACTGTCACAAACTGTTTAGGATAATTAAGAAATGCAAACTAATAGTCATTCAAACTTGTCATTTTGTTACTAGTGTTGTGTATCACAGATGTTTTCTACATTAGTCAGAAATCAAGTTGCTAAGAGACAACAACATTTGCTTATTCAAATATACAAAGATAGATAAGTGGTCTTTAAAAACCTCAAGAGATCTGTAGAATATGGCATTCAAAGATGTTTTCTTAAGATTTTTTGATATTGAGACATGCCACCTCCTGATAGCACCCCCATTCAACTCCAAGCAGATAAAGAGCTTCGAAAATCTCCATTTGGAGATGGCTGCATTAGTGGCAAGCTTGTCACTGGGCAAGAGAAAGCCCTTGTTTCCACCATAAGTACTTTTAATCACTCCAAGATATGAAAACATATACATTTCAAATCCTCTATTGAAATCATTCAAAACATGGTTGTCCAGTTGATAAGTTAATAATAAAAATAATTGAGTGTTGTTTTAACCCCAACTTGGGACCCTTAGAAGTGGGGAGCAAGATACCAACACAGACTCTTGGAGCCAGTAAAGAGGCAGAAGCAGACTCATTTATTCCAGGAAGAGCATGTCCCAATTACATCCTCTACCCAGCGTCCCATTGGCTCCCAGGCTGCAAGCTGCTGCTGTAGCTCTTTCTCATTGGCTCGGGTTCCTTCACCCTATGTGGTATCATCAGTCTCTGGAAAAGTTCAGGCAGGTTTGGGCATGACCCAGGCCAGGTCTATGTGGAAGCCCAGCCATGCATGCATGCTGTTTAACAGCAAGCCTTGTTCATGCTTAATGGCAGACCTCGTTCTCCTACAGTTGCGACTTATTGAGAACTCTTTTTGTGTTATGCAATGCTTAACTAATGTATTTTAAAATATTTTAAGATTATAATAAAATTACATCATTCCCCTTTCATTTTCTCATCTATTTATTAATTCACTTAATTATTCTTTTCAAATCCAGGTAAATATCAAGCAACTGAGTCCTGGAAAATTGCAATATTTTAATCTTAGTTTTAATATTAGTTTCTAAAACTTCTGTAAAAACTATTATAAGGTATAAAATATAAGAAACTCAGGCTGGAGAGATTGTTTAGTGTAATTGTTATCAATTTTTATAATGTTACCCTTTAATACAATTTCTCTTATTATGCTGACCCCCAACCATGAAATTATTTTGCTGCTACTTCATAACTGTATGTAAATATGTGACATGCAGGATATCTGATATGGGACCCTAGGAAAAGGTTGTTTGACCCCTAGGGTTCATAAATCACAGGTTAATAAGCTCTAGCTTAGTGCTTGGTGAGCATGCATTAGAATCTGAGTTAGGTCGACAGCACCCATGTAAAAGCTCTGGGTGACTCAGAGTTTGTATAACCCAAGCTCTGTGCATGGTCAGAGAGAAGAGAAATGAGCTGCTGATCAGTTAGCCTAGCCAAAAAGATAAACACCAAGTTTAGTGAGAGATGTTGTCTCAAGACAGAAAAGTGTACAGCCACAGAACAGAACACCCAATTCCCAGCTCTGACCACCGTACATATATGGGCTTATGCACCCACTTACACTCATAAGCATACACTACACACGCACATACACTATATATATTATATGATATAAATATATGATTTATAACAGTAGCAAAATTACAATATCTGATATATAAAGATATAAGTATAGATAGATATAGATGATTTAGATATAAATTAGATAGCTATAGATGTTTATAGTTATAGACAGAGACAGATAGATAGATATAGATATAGATTATAGATAGACATATATATAGATTATAGATATATATTGATTATGGATAGATATAGATGATAAATATAGATATATGTGATATAGATAGATATAGACATAGAAGGAGATGGAGATGGATATGGATACAGATATAGATATTTATGGTATAGATATATATCAGGAACTTCTTTCCTCACAGATCTGGAAGCCTGAAGTAGGAAGCCATGTCATAGGTATAGCAGGCTGAGATGGCTTTCTCAGGGGTTTCTTCAGCCAATAATGTATCTTATATCGCCAGCTTCTGCTAAAGGTACATTTTCTTTGGTTGTGTCATTCTAGTCTCTGCCTTATTCCGGCACAATCTTCTCCTTTTATGTCAGTGTCTTCTCTTCTGTTGGAAGGATAGGCGTTATTACATTTATGGCTGACTCAGGAAATCAGGATGATTGTTTCCTAATATCCTTGTTTTGATTACATGTGCCTAAGACACTTTGTTTTCAAATCTGTAGGTTCTTACCTTTTTTAAGTACCTACCTATACCAAGTTTTCTGTCTGCATTGTTATCTTTACAAGACTCTAACAATGACTAGTACAGTAAGATTACACTCAGTGGGATAGAGCAGTAAGGGGAAAGCATAGGATTTATTTAAAGCAGGAAGGATCAGAAAAGGTGACATCATTATATCATATTTCTTGATTTATGTAACTCAATGAACTCATCCTGACTTTTAGTTTGTCATCTCTAAAATGCTCTGCTATACTCCCTATCACATCTTGTTAGGAAGATGCTTTTAAAATATATTTAAAAAATCAAATATGGCATTTTAGTGGGCTTCATCCCAGGAATGCAGGGATGGTTCAACATACGAAAGTCTATCAACGTCATTCACCATATAAACAAGATGAAAGAAAAAAAACACATGATAATCTCGCTAGATGCAGAAAAAGCATTTGACAAAAACCAACACCCCTTCATGCTAAAAGTTCTGCAGAGAATGGCCATACAAGGACCATACTTAGAAATAATAAAGACAATATACAGCAGGCCAGTGGCCAACATCAAATTAAATGGAGAGAAACTTGAAGCATTTCCACTAAACTCAGGGACAACACAAGGATGTCCACTTTCACCATATCTCTTCAATATAGTACTTGAAGTTCTTGCTAGAGCAATAAGACAACTAAAGGAGATCAAGGGGATAAACACTGGAAACGAAGAAATCAAATTATCCCTATTTGCAGATGATATGATAGTATACATAAGCGACCCCAAAAATCCATGGGAGAACTCTTACATCTGATAAACACCTTCAGCAAAGTGGCTGGATACAAAATTAATTCAAAAAAAATCCGAAAAGCCGGGCGGTGGTGGCGCACGCCTTTAATCCCAGCACTTGGGAGGCAGAGGCAGGTGGATCTTTGTGAGTTCGAGGCCAGCCCGATCTACAAAGTGAGTCCAGGACAGGCAAGGATACACAGAGAAACCCTATCTCGAAAAACCAAAAAAAAAAAAAAAAATCCGAAGCCCTTCTTTATATAACAAAAAATGGGCTGAGAAAGAAATAAGGGAAAGAATCCAATTCACAATAGCCACAAACAACATAAAATACCTGGGGGTAACTCTAAACAAGCAAGTAAAGGATCTGTATAGCAAGAACTTCAAGGCCTTGAAGAAAGAAATGGAAGAGGCCTTTAGAAGATGGAAAGATCTCCCATGCTCATGGATAGGTAGGATCAACATAATAAAAATGGCCAACCTACCAAAAGCAATATATAGATTTATGCAATTCCCATCAAAATACCAACACAATTTTTTATAGACTTGGAAAGAGCTCCTCTCGATTTCTTATGGAACAACAAAAAGCCCAGAATACTAAATCAATCCTCTACAATTAAAAAACATCTGAGGTATCACCATCCCAGATTTCAAGCTGTACTACAGAGCAATAGTTGTAAAAACACCATGGTATTGGTATAGAAACAGACCAGCAGATCAATGGAATCGAATTGAAGATCCAGAAATAAACCCACACACTTATGGCCACCTAAGTTTTGACAAAGAAGCCAAAACGGCACAATGGAAGAAGGACAGCATCTTCAACAAATGGTGCTGGTCCAACTGGATGTCCACTTGCAAAAAAGAATGAAATTAGACCCATATTTATCACCTTGTACAAAACTTAAGACCAAGTTTTAATCAAAGACCTTAACATAAGGCCAGTCACACTAAATCTATTAGAAGAAAAAGTGGGAAAAACCCTCGAACTCATTGGCACAGGTGACAACTTCCTGAACAGAACACCAACAGCTCAGGATCTGAGACCAACAATCAATAAATAGGACCTCATGAAACTGAAAAGCTTCTGTAAGGCAAAAGACCCTGTCATTCAAACAAAAGGCAGCCTACACATTGGGAGAAAATCTTCACCAACCCCACATCTGACAGAGGGCTAATATCCAAAATCTACAAAGAACTGAAGAAATTAAATGCCAAGAAACCAAATAATCCAATCAAAAAATGGGGCACAGAACTAAATAGAGAATTTGAAAGGAGGAATCCCTAATGGCTGAGAGACACTTGAAGAAATGCTCAACATCCTTAATCATCAGAGAAATGCAACTCTACACCACTCTGAGTTTCCATCTCACACCTGTCAGAATGGCTAAGATCAAAAGCTCAAATGACAGCACATGCTGGCGAGGGTGTGGAGAAAGGGGTACCCTACTCCATTGATGGTGGGAGTGCAGGCTTGTGCAACCACTATGGAGGTCAATCTGGCGATATCTTAGAAAACTTGGAATAGCTTTGCCTCAGGACCCAGCCATACCACTTCTGGGTATACACCAAAATGCCTCTTCACGGAATCATAAGGAAGTTTCCTCATCTATGTTTATAGCAGCCTTATTTGTAATAGCTAGAAACTGGAAACAACCCAGGTGTCCCTCAACCGAAGAATGGGTCAAAAAACTGTGGTACATCTACACAATGGAATATTATTCAGCTATCAGGAACAATGAAATTATGCAATTTGCAGCCAAATGGATGGAACTAGAGAAGCTCATCCTGAGTGAGCTAACCCAGACTCAGAAGGATGCATATGGCATCTATTCACTTATAGTAGGATTTTAGCTATATAGTAGAAGGTATCGATTCTTCAACTAACACACCAACGGGAACTTGGACATGGACTTTTCATTATTTATTTATTTATTTAGTATTTTTTAATATTTTTTTCTATTTTTATCCTTTTTTATCTGTTTGCTTATTTGTTTTTTAGTTCTCTCTCCTGGGCAATGAGACACTTTTCACTGGTGGTACTGCCTCGTAGACCCCCAATGAATGAGGAGGCTCTTGGCCCTCATATGACCTCTCAACTGAGATGAGGGACTGTTATATAAGGACACCCCACTCCAGAGAAATGGGATGGAAGGGTTAGGAGGTAAAGGAAAAAAATGAAATGTGATGTTTCGGCCTTTTACTACTAATTGTCATAAACTGTTTAGGATAATGACGAAATGCAAACTAATAGTTATGCAAGCCGGTCATTTTGTTAGGTACTATGACAGCCTATTATTGCTGTTTTCTAAGCTAATCATAAATAAAGCTGCTAAGAAACAAGCAACATCTGCTTATCCTAATATTAGAGATAGATAGGGCCTCTTCAAAAACCTCAAGAGATCTGCAGAATATGGCATTTAAAGATTTTTTTTGTAACTGTAGATTATTTTATATCGAGACATATCAACTCCTGACAGCACCCCCTATTCTACCCCAAGCAGAAGATGACCATCAAAGAATCTCCAGTGGGAGATGATTGAATTAGTTGCAAGCCTATCTCTTGGTAGGAAAAGCCCCTTGCTCCAACTGAAGACAGAATGCTGTCCAAAAAGGACAAAACCTGGAAGCAGGTAAGTCGACAGCCTAGCTCTGCCAAGACAAGGTAGGCAAGTCCTTCATAACCCCTGCTCTACAATCAATGTTTGTCAGAGAAACGGGGCCAAATGACTGAAGATCGATGCTGTAATGTATGGAGAGAAAATGGAAACTGTCCAGGCAGCCATTTGTCATTTCTTAGTTTTGGAAGCTGCAGGCCCTCTAATTCCTATAAAATCAGATATATTTATCCCTCTCAGGTCTCTGAGGTGGTTGAAGAATAGATAGTTAGCGTCTCATAATTAAATTTTGAGTTGTTCAGGAGTCAAGAGAATGTTATAGACCTAAGAAGATGCTTTTAAAATTGTGTTGCAAGTTAGTATGAATGTTGAGTTAGATATAGAACTTTAAACTCATGGAGATGGTTAGATAGTAGAATGTTAAAGTCAGGTACCAAATACATATGGGCTGGACATTGGGAATGTAGTCAAAGCCATATAACCCTCATAACTATGGCCTAATTAACTCTGTTGTTTTGTATTGTATTTATTGTTATAAGAGAAAGAGCCATTTGTTGGACTGAAAGGGGAAACTGTAGGGGGAAATAAGTTATACCTTAAACTTAAAAAAAAAGGGGGAAGAGGTTGGGGGTATTGAGGGTGGGAGGGTGGGACTGGAGGGGGAATAGGGAGGGGACTGCGATTGAGATGTAACTTGAAGAAATAAAAAATAAAGAAAAAAATGAAAAAGAAAAAAAAGAAAAGTCTATAAGTAGAACAGTAAGTATCTTCACATTATAGGAATATAAGAATTGCACTGTGTCCTTTAGCATGTACGTAAGCCTTCTCAATGCTAGTGATTCCTTTCTTAGGAAAATTTGAGTATACATTTACCTCAGCATTCTTCATTGCGAGCAATTAATGTTGAGGATGTCTCAAAAGTGGGAATACTCCAAACAGTCTTCAGAACTGGAAAGATCAAATACACCATATTGAACAGGCCGTGTGCTACCGCAGCAAAGTGACACAGGCAACTATCCAGGTGGGTCAACAGCATTGAGTGCATGGATGCAGAAGACTGCTGCCAGGCAACCACAGAGCACGGTTCCATTTATGTAATTGCCCACATCAAGAAAAGTAAAGTATGCTATTTTAGGATGTATACAGAAATTATACAAATGCAAAAACTGAGGGACACACAGTATAAAATATCATAAAAACAGTCAAATGTAAGGGGCAAAGAAGGGAACAGTCTGTGACTTTTAAGGTGCTGGACATTTTCTCCACCAAAAACATGGTGATACTGACCAAGCACTGCCTTCATGTCCACACATTCTATTTTCTCTCTGTTCATCATGTATTCTAAGTCTACATGCAGGTTTGATGTTCTTCATAATGCTTTAAAATTGCAAACAAATGTAGTTCCTTTGACAAAATAGTACAGTAGAACTTCAGAGTTGAGCATAACCAAACTTTTTTTAATGATTATTACATTACATCTTATATTATGATATTAAGTTTAATATAAGACACAGAACTTTACTAGTATCGGTTAAGAAATCTTCTCTATTGCCAAAATTGTGACTTGTTGTCAAAATAATATATATGATATATGTTATTATTACTGATATATGACACTATGTATGTAAATTTTACTTTTATTTCCTCAGGTAAGGGGATGAGATGAGAGACATACACAAACTTTATAATTATGTGGCTTGGACTAAGCCCACAGCTTTTCTACCTAACTATCTCTAGGCCTAGGACTGAAAGCTTCTAACCTCCTTATAAAGTAATCTTTTGCAAGCCTGTATCTCAAAGGTTTGAACTTCCAGTCTCTGTCTGCTAATCTAGACTTAGAATGTTTTCAGCCTCTGAGACTTGCTGATGAATAAGCTCACCTTTTCTAGTTCTTTTTGAACTCTGACTGGTTGTTTCAACTCAGCGATTCTGTCTCAGAATTCCTCTCCAAGATGACTGATTCAAACTGGCTTCTCTTCATTTCCCACTGAATTTCTCTGCTTGGAATAACTACCTCTGAACTCCACGAACTAAACTGCATAACTGCACTGTATTCCTGAACTCTACTGTACTGTCTCAATGAACTTTCTTGTTCTCTCTCTGCAATGCTCTTAAGTAGCTTCTCTTTCCTGTCTGTTCTCATGCGAGTTGGGCATATCCTATTTCTGACTCACTCTGTCAAATCTTTCTCTGATTCATCACTTTATCTCACCCTAAATGAGACACCATTGTTTGGGATTAAAGGAGTGTACTAAATTACAGTCAGAGGGATTAGAGTTGTATACTTAGGACATGTCTGTATTCCAGCTGGATCACACAGACGTGTATCTTTGGATGTGATTCCTTGCCAGAGTGGCCATGTTGCTGGATTAAAATTCCTCTACCAATATTTTATTTATTTGCTTGTTTGTGTAGTTGAAGTTCATGTAGGCTTAAATTCCTGTGTGTGAATGTGAAAGAACAATGTGCAGGAGTGATTTCTCTCTTTCCATTATGTGGGCTCCAAGGATTACCTTAGGTCATCAGACCCGCTGGCCAAATTGCTGCCCCCAAATAAACATTTTAATGTTCATTTTTAATGCACATACATTTTCTCAAAAATGCTATTGCGTTTTATGCATAGTGAACTCCCTTTGTCCTAGCCCTCTGTTTTTCTTTGGCAAACCACAAGTCCTTGATCTTTGTCAACCCGCACTGTGAAAAAAAGCTGCAAAGAAAGAAGGAAAGAAATCCTTGATTTTTTTTTTTTCAACCAGAGCTTAAAAAATCAAATCAAATCAATTTGTACTGTAACCAGCAGGGCATTTGTTCATGAGAATGTATATTTGAGGAAATGAATAAAAAGTTCCTGGAATTTTACAAGGTGTGACTCAGATTTAGGAAAATTATTTAAATAACTCTTAAACTACTTAAGTCTTACTAAGCATGGAATATTTCACAAGATCTTTTCAATATTACAATTCTAACATCGTACCTGTTAGTGTGATTAGATTTTACTTCATCATTCTAGAATTTGCTTTCTGTGGTATGTCTGGCTATGTGTTTGACAAGTTTTTTTGGCAGTATATAGAAAGTTTAATAGCCAAGCATGTGGGAGAGTGAGAGATTTTCCGTCTGTTAATTGAAGAGAGCCAAAAGGAGGAAACGCCATTACGCAATTCTTGAACCACGTGGCTGATGCAGAATGTCTCACAAGTGGCTCCCTTTCCAGTTGATATACAAAGGCTCGAACACACTTGTATCTATACAAAAACTATGATGTCTTTTCTGGTTAAAAGATAATATTTTATCATGTTCTCCTGGTGGGTTCTATTTTTACTCATGTGATGATAAGAAAAAGAAACAGTTTACGTTTAAACAAAATTGTTCTGGTGATAGCCCTGAACCAGATGAGACTCAAAATACAGGAAAGATGGCCTGAGTCCTTGAAAACAATCATATGTCCTTCAGTTGTCCAATAGAACAATTAAATCTATGCCCAAAAGAAAATATGTGTCCCCCAAAATATTCCCAGTAGTTCAAATGTATTAACATTTTTCTTTTTTTTTAAAGTTATTTTAAAGAGGACTCAAGCTAAAATGAACACAAACACAGCGAGGTAACTTTTTTTTTTCTTTATAATCAACAGAACTACTTTCTGTGACAGCAGTGACTTGTTCCCAGCTGTTTTCTTTCTCCCTGCACTTGATGCTGCTTTTTACCTTAAATGCTGCTATAAGTTGTAAGGATTTCTATTACATATACAAATTTAAATTGCTTTTGGATTGTTTTTCATACGAAGAAATAACTGGAAGAAGTAAATCTCCAATTTAATCTTTGAAAAGTAAGCCTTGTGGGGCAAGATGACACATGTCTGTAGTCCCAGCTCTTGGATGTTAAAGGCCAGAGATTGCCACAAATTTCAGCTGGTCTATGTAACAAATTCCAGGCTATGCATTCCTCCAGATTGCCTAAAATGAGCGCAACTGGCAGAAGTGATAAATGAATGCAGACAGACAGAATTACCTGTGAAGACTTATACCTAGCTTGATTATAAACAGGAAGGAAAAACACTGGTCACTTAATTGAATGCTGACACAGAAAATCAGGATCTGAAATAAACATTTGGATATATATCTATATATAATCAGAAACAAACAATTATATATGCTTTTAGGACAGTGGTTTTCAACCTTCCTAAAGCTGAAAACCTTTAATACAGTTCCATATGTTGTGATGACCCCCTACCATAAAATTATTTTTTTGCTGGTTCATATAATAACTTTGCTACTGTTATTAATTTTAATGTAAATATTTGATATGTGATCCCCCAAAGGGACTTCATGCACAGGATGAGAGCTGCTTCTTAGAATCTAGGGAGATCTTAAACCCAAATAATCTAACTGTTAAAGGGAACTGTGCAGTGTTAGGGAGCTGTCCAAGTCTACAGGTGCAAAAAGTCAACATATAATGGTATGGAGGCAAGGGTTTGAATATTAGTTTTAAACTATAATACATAAATGTGGATAGTCTTTCATTTTTAATTTTTAAGTTCCTGGAATTCAGTATCTCTACCATGACTAGTTATGAGTAAGCTTTGTTGTGAAACTCTTGTATCTTATTGTTGGTGTTTGCAGGAGGAGAAAATTCTACATGGATTGTGCACCAGGACCATAAAGAAATTAAAACACACTAGTCGGGGTCAGGGAGTTATTCGAAGGGTCAGGAAAGGCTCCAGAACACTTTGAAAGTTGAGAAGGTTAACACATAAGCTCAGGATGGGAGGAGACATCTGTGATGCAAATAAGAAGAGGCAAATAAACTTCCATATAAAAAGTTGGACATTGATCATCCAACATCTTAATTTTCAAATTATGATGTGATCTTCTGTCTCTTTTAAGTCTGACACTGACACTCCATGGTGAATTGAGGTATATTATAGGCAGTCCAGACTCATATGAGCCAGCAATGGGAGAAAACAGAGAAACCTTGGCTCTGCTGAGTACTTTGTTGGCGTTCTCTTCTACATAGGAGCAGGGCCACTTACTTTTCCCTGAAACCTACACATAAAAGTGGATCAATGCTGGTGTTACACTCCCCATGATCCCTTGAACATTTTCTGCTCACCGTATGTGTTGATGGTTTTAGAAAGATTATCAGGAATATATGAATTATAATGATGATTTTTTAAAATACATTATAAGTCAATTTCAGTCAACTGTATAAATGTTCTCTTTTCTTATCTATTGTTAAAACTTTAATTTCTGGATGACTTATCTAAAATGTATATAATAAATACATTATTTTATTCTAAGCAAACCTAAGTCATATTTTATTTTAAATTTGGCTATGAAGTTTTATTTTTATTTATTGCTTCTTTAATGACATGTTAAAAGCTTTAAGGAGCTAATATGTAAATATAAGCTATGGATTGATGTTTGCAACTGAAATAGTCTCTTTACAAAAGTTTGTACCACTGGCCTATATTTCAATCCTACGAATTCTTTATGGTGAATTGAGTTAGTTAACTTTGATCAGCAAATTAAGCTTGTCTTTTCTATTATTACTTTTAGACATCCTGAATATGAATACATGTGCTCATATTTAATTCATTAGCCACACAAAATATTAGTCACTTTATCTGTCACACCAAATTTGATTAATATTCTTTTCTTTTAAATTTCAGGAAAGCCTGTTTTCCCTTACTGGGCTAAAGCATTCAGAGTTTGGTCAGGTTGCATCACTGCTAGAAGTAGGCAGATTGACCTTGCCTATATCTATTGCTGTGATTAACATAAAAATAGACAGAATCATATTTTTTTCCTCTTCATCTTTAAGGAAACAAAGTTGGATGTGGTCCACAGCAGGGAGCAAAATTGTAGGCAATGGAGCATGCCATCTGGTAGGAATATGCTGGAAACTCTTCAGCTTTCTCAATTTAACAAAAGTAAAAGTAAAAGTCTATTAATTCAGCTTCGAACTTGGCTCAGAAATAAATTCCACAAGTCTCAAGTTGCATCTGGTTTACTACGTGTCTGGCTCTAATGTGTACCATGAAAGCCAGACAGTTTGAAAGAAAATATTGCTCCTCTCTGAGATTTTACCAATTGGGAGGGAATAGACGTGTGATTCATCTCTTAAATTCAGAGTCTCTCCCTCATTTCTTCATGATACCAATTTGTAATGCAAAGTCTATTTGAACTATTCCTTGGGTGGTAAAATAAGAACCCAAAATTTTGTAATGAGAAGAGGATAACATATCCATATTAAAAAAAAACAACTATTAATAAGACCCACAAGACCAGTGTCACCATGAGAGTAGCTCTTTGTGCTCTGGACTGATATTATCTCTGAATATTATTTTTTGGTTCCATGAAGGTCTTTGGAGAGTATTGTATAATTTTGGTCAAGTGTTCTTTACAATGTCTTTTCTATGTGTCTGGAAACATTCGTTCTTAGTAAGAGCCATGCTAATGTATCTCAAGAGACCAAGTAGTGTGCGATGCCTCACACTGTCTTAAAGATATGGTTATATCATTGTTCAATAACATAACATGGTTATTTTCTTGGTTTTCTATCAAGGAATTAAAAATATGCATTCAATCAATAAAACAGGAGGCAATTGGTTATGTCAGCTCCATCCAAATTG
>CAJQZJ010033410.1:2400044-2420413 GCA_907164525.1 Lophiomys imhausi | reverse complement strand
TTCCATCTTTTATTTTGTACATAGAAAATGAGATTAAGAAAAAAAAATTTTTAAACCAAGTTAAAGATTCTGCTATTTGCACAAAACATATGTAATACATAGTAAAAAAAAAATCAACATCTTGCAGATGTTGCTAGGTACTAATTTGTGAAGAGACACATGGATATTAGCAAACTGTGACTTAATATCTGTAAATATATAATTGAAGTTAACTACCAGCAGTTCTTAAAGAATTTACATTCCACTGTTTCTACCACTCATTATTTCCAGAAAAGATAAAACACTCAGTGTATGAACTGGCTATATATTAGCCATTAAATTTTCCATAAGTGGAAATACCTTGTTTTTAAAGATTTAATTTTAAGTGTGTGTGTGTGTGTGTGTGTGCATGCACACTCACATGTGCGTTTGCAACATACATGTATATGCATACACATGTACATATATGAGTGAATGTGAATGAAGTGACATCGGTGTCCAGAAGAGCACTTAAAGTTACAGGAAGTTGTGGACTTCTGCTCAATGTGGGTTCGAGGAACCAAACCCAGGTCCTTTGCAAGAGCATCAAGTGCTCTTAACCACTGAAACATCTCTCTAGCCCCCCAAATGGAAATATCTTAACAGTGCTAAGTCAATATTCCAACTGAATATGACTCATATCTTAAAATAAAATAGTGTCATCTAAAGAGATACATTTAATTTTTTTCTTATGAGAAGCGCCACTCGGGTCTCACACCTCATTGTGGGTGGAAGCCACTATGATAAACGAATATGTGCTGGAGAGGAGGGAAAAATAGAAAACAGAGTGGTGGAGTGGTTGCATATACTATGGAGAGAGGTGGACTGGAAATGTGAGGGCAATAAGAGGAGACAGAAAAGTCTGAGGTAGCCATGCTACCATTTCCCAGTAAACTCAACAGGATGGTGTACAATAGCCTGGATCTTATGCAGATGCACTCAGCCCCTGATTCTGCTGCCCGCATGATGGAAGCCTGAGATGAGGAAAAGTTCACTTTCTGGTTTAGATTTCCTCCAAAAACCGTGTTGGTGCATGAAGCCACCAGACGCCATGTTGGTGATTGTGGTCCATGCTGCTGCTCCAGTACAGAATGAAGACTGAGATCCATGTCATATGCAGTCTGTGTAGATGCCTGATGCCTTGAAGATGTTCTCGGACTTTGATGCCTGGAGTTGGGGGCATGTTGGTGTGAGTGGGATGTGTAGACACATGATGCCAGTTTGAGGCCTGAGGACTATGCAGTAGCTAAAGACCATGAGTGGGCCAGTGGTCCTGATATGGCCAAGAGCTGTGTGGATGTCTGCTACTTTTGTGTCTGCTACTATTGTCACTGAACCCCATGCTGTTATCCATGGTCTGGGCAGCCATCTAAAGTCATGTTAATTTCCAGGGGTGTTGTGAGAGAGTCAGCATGTGTGTGTGTGTGTGTGTGTGTGTGTGTGTGTGTGTGTGTGTGTGTGTCCGACCACCTGCAGCTGAATGGCTCTCCTCCATTACTGGCTTCTTGCAGTTAATGGCCTGTGGAGCAGACACAGAGTGAGAAGAACTTATCCTCCCTGAGGTGGGGAGGGTGAGGGGAAGCAGGGCTAGCCACTAGAAATTTGACCATGTCCATCTCCAGAAAGTATATGGACAAAACAAAATGGGTTTTATTTTTTTTTGGGGGGGGAATTGGTAAAGGTCATAGAGGAGGTGGAAAAGATATGGGAAGAATGGAGGTGAGTAACATTGGTATGTATGATGTGAGATTCCCAAATAATAAATTAAAATATTTTCTTATGATCTTTATGGGTAAACAGCTGATGTTCAATAGACTCATACATAAACCAGGCATCACAAATCTTTATTCACATCTATCATTTCTAAGGGAAATCCAGTCATAAACCTTAAGTACTTAGTTTGTAAGAATCTTAACCACATCATAAGGTGTTATGTGGCTTCTATGAGAATATAGGACATTGTGACTAATGGTTAAGGACATCTGCAGGAAGAACAAATCAAGACTGAACATGTAATCATTGCATTCCTTTCAAGAGGTCAAGAGAAGAGGATAAGGAGTTCATAGAGGATCCAAGGCTGCAAGGTGACCAGCCTTAACTGAGAACATGTCCCAAACCAAAAAGGGAAATAAGGAAAAAGCAGAAAAGAATTAATAGCAGAGATGAAAGTCATGAGAGCATGAGTCAGCTCACAGAAGGAAACTGTTTGCTGAAGCTCTTGGAGGAAAACATGAATCAAATATATTTTAACAGCACAAGAGTACAAAGCAAAATTCATAATCTGTTGCAGATAATCACTTGTGAATTTGAACATGTTTACATTCTCTGAATCTAACCATACTTATATATAGCTGAGAAAAAAAAGGCACAAGTTCACACTGTAGTGAGAATTAGAACAAAAAGGTAAAATTATTTTGAATTATGTTTGTTCTGTAACTGTACTACTTATATTTCTCATTGCTGTAACAAAACACCAGACTAAAGCAGTTTAAGGACCAGAGAGTTTGCTTTAACTCAGGGTTTAAGGGTATATCTATTATAGTGAGGAAGATTTGGTAGTAGAGATGGGACGTTGGTCGTCATGAACTATAGAAAGTTACTTGAATAATTTTCTCCCTATATTGAGTCTTGTACTCTATCCATGGAATGATGCTTCCTACATTTGAGGAGGGTCTTCCTGTATTGGGAGTTAGATTTCTTTAGTGAATATATTGGAGCTTCTGAAAGACAGTTTCTTAAATGGAAGCATATGATTTGTGGGAAACACCTGGCATCAAGTGTGGTCCTGGGCAGCCAATGAAAAAGCACTCCATATAAGAGAAATTGGAAAACATTTTTTGGCTTGGCATTGCTTATAGACACTGCTCAGCTGATGGACACTGCCTTGTTTTGGCCAAAAGTGGGCAGACCCCAGATTGGGTTGAAGCCAGATGAAGCCTAGTTCTGGAGCCATAAAAGCCTGGACCTGCCAAAGAAAACCAGACAGCACCCTGCTGAGGGGCGTGGCTACAAAGCTTCAGACCCGCCAGGGAACTTTGAGTTATTTTGAGAGCAGCACCCTTCTTTTGAGCATGGCAGCAGAGCACAAGAGAGTCTGCGAGAGGCAAAGGTGCAAAGCACATGTGCAGCAGCAGAGGAGACATGAGGCAGAGGCTGAAAAAAGGCCACAAGTAAGCTGGGGCTGGCACTAGAGGTGTGCCATAGGACCTGCTCAGGGACGTGGAGGAGAGCTCTGGCCTGCTGGTGCCAGGAGTAGAGTGGCCTGAGGCTACTTCAGTCCATGGGCTTGCAGCTGCCTAGCCCTAGGTGAAGAGACTACAGTCTCAGGAGAGAGACAGCAATGGCCAACTCCTAGGCTGCATGAGTACAGCCCCACCCCTGAGGCAGCAAGCTTAGGCAGCCAGTGCCTGGGCTGTGATCTGAGTGCAGAAGCCTTAGTGCTCATAACTAGGCTGTGTGGGCCAGCATCTGCATCGCTCCATTTAGCTTTCACAGCCTTGACTGACTTGGAACCAGAGCCCAGGCAGAAGTGAGGCTGACATAGCAATGCAACAGCCAGGTGACCACAGGGCGACTGCTTCAACCAATTGTTAAGAATCAGGTTTTGGCAGGTAGAAAAATTTCCAGAGCAGAGAATAGCAACCTTTTTTCCCTGTAACATGACAAATGACAATTATTTAAGATTTTCTTTCTCTTTTGTCTTTTGTCTTGTTTGCTTGATTGTTATTGTTTTGTTTTTAGTCATATAGTCTCATTTTCAACTATTCACTTTTCTTGTGGTGCAAAAATAAGTATAGTCATTACACAACATGCTCAATAATGCTTTATGTATAAAATAGTTGATCATCTGACATATTTTGTTTGCCCTATTTGTGGCAGACATTGGAAAAGCACCTCCTATGAGAAAAATTGTAATGTTTAGTCCTTCTGAATACTGTGTTATTTGGGATTGGCTCTGGTCTCTTAAGTAATGGAAGGCAGTAAATAAAATATATAAGAACAGTAATGAGCCATGAGTAAGATATTAACTGGAAAATATCATATTAAGTGATGTAACCCAGGCTCAGAAAGAAAGACACTGGATTTCTCTCTCATATGTAAACCAAGGATTCCAGTTGCTACATATGTTTATTAATGTAGGAATAAGAATAGGTTGCATTCAGAAAATTTTTTTAAAGGGCCCATGAGAGTGAGGGAAAATATGATGCTTTAATAGAAGGGAATTGGGAGAGTAATCATACACATGTGGTATGAAAATATAATAGGGATGGTTGGGGATAAGGGAAAAGTTATAGCAGGGGCTAAGACACTGAGGGAAAGGAGTCTAGCAAGGCAGAGTAATTAATTCATACTAAATACAAAATAAAATGCTACAAGGAAATATTAGTCTGTGAACAGAGTTAAAAATAAATAAATAGCATCTAGAATAAATAATGTGAAATTTAAAAGTGGGTCATTTGGGTGCAGGCTTTTTCCAGGTCCTTAGCTGTAAGAAGAGATGGATAAATTGATTTTAGAGTTAATAGATTTGAGGTAATAATAACAAGGATGAGCAGGCAGTGAGTCTGTCAGTACTAGATTCTTCACTAAACACAGGTACTAATTCAGGTCATCTGGCTCCACTAATAGAGCACAGAGCACTTTATGAGCAAGGATGGGAATTCGTTTTAACCATATCAAATTGGAAATGTCAAGAGTTTCTGGAAAGGATCATGACTCTAGCCATAAGTTTGGGGATATAATGTACACAATCAGCTCTCCATATCTTTGGGTTGCTCATTCATGAATGAAACCATTAGAAACACTCAAAAAATATTATTTTTCTGTACTTAGTTTGTAGACATGTCTTTCTTGATATTATTAATTAATGCAAAGAAACAACAATTTCATAGTATTCATGTTAAAGGGCACACTAACAGTAGTATATGGACATTTAACATAAGTATAAGGACATGTAGGTTCTATACAAATATAATGTCTTTTTGTTATTTGGGATATAAGTGTCTATCTCTGAGGTTCCTGGAAATAACATCCCACCCACACACACCTCAAACACAAAAAGGGAAATTATAGAATTATTTGTCTGTGTTTGTTTTTTGAGGTAGGGTCTCCCATTATACCACTGACTGTACTGGAACTCACTGTGGAAATTCGACTGGCTTCAAACTCAGAGGCTTCTGCTGCAGGGAGTTAGATTAATTAAAATAGATTTAGTAAATATATATGGATTTATGACACAGTCTCTTAATTTGGGGCATGAAGATTAACTTGGCTTTGAACAATTAGCTTATCAGCTTGTGGAAAAACAGGAAAGATTTAATGGACTAAAAAACGAGGTTGAAGCCAGCAAAACCAGGAAAGACTTAATGGACTGAGAAACAAAGCATTTGGCCTGGCATTGTTTATAGCTGCTAAGTGGGTGGAGCCCAAATTAAGCTGAAACAGGTGGAACAAGGAGAGATCCTATTTAAGGACAAGTGGATGGAGCCAAGGGCGCCCCCCATGCTAGAGAGCTCCGATGCTAGCAAGTCCTCACACTAAAAAGGACAATGAGCAGTTTGTATCCTCTGATGGAGAAAGTGCTGGTGAACTCATGACCAAATCTCCCTGAGGCAGAAAGAAGGTGGTGAGCAGAGAAAGCCTCAGCAAGACAGCAAAGGCCAAGGACTAAACCCTGTGGCTTAGCTTTTGCCTAGAGGGGTTTGACCTGTCTGAACAGTGACCTAAACAAAACTGTGGCTGGCTTTAAAGACTGATACAAAGGGAATAAGTTGGACTACAGACGGCTGGGGTCTCCTAGAGAGAAGAAAGCCTCAAGCCTTATTTAAGGTGAAACCACCATAGCCAAACTTTACCCTGACAAATCTTCATCTGAGATATTCCAGAAAAAAGACTGCTAAGTGCGTTAAAGGGTCTACCACAGAGACTGTGTTCCTGACGACTGAGGACCTGCCCCAGAGATTGTATCCTTCTAAAAGGTTAGGAAAATAGTTGTAATAATTATCAATAGGTTTAGTGGTTAGGTCATGGGGGTTGTAGGAATTTGTAGGGTTAGTAGTTAAGTGCTTATATTTTTTTATAAGTGAATATAGTTATCAATAAATAAATATTTAATAATTTTAAAAAGTTTACTTTCATTCTGCCTCCCAAGTGTCGAGTTTAAAATGCTTGTACCATCACATCTGAATCAAGACTTGATAGAAAATATTAAGGTATCTAAAGAAAGGCCTCATAAATTAATATTGGTCTATACTACAAGGTTATTTATATATGATATGAATCACAAAGAATTTAAAACTACATAAGAACAAGTGAAGCACTTGGAAAGTCATATATTTCAGAGAATGCCGAAATGAAAGTTATTTGAATGTTACTGAAATGAGGAGTATCACCCAAGTCCATGGGATACTGTGGATTTAATCATAGGTTCAACACCATAAACACACTTACAGACACACACACACATATACACACACACACACACACACACACACACACACACACACACACACGGCAAAAACAACAAAATGCAAGGTTTAGAGCAAGGACATTTTTCTAAAAATAGGAAAAAAATCCATTACAAAACTCTCTACATAAGAAGACATGTCATTTTTAAGGATCTGTATCACCATCATGTAATCAGCACCCCAGGTTATATTTATTTAATCTCTTGAAAGTCTGAAGAGGTACAGCCCTATCTGCCAGAGTCCTGATGGATAGTATTCCTAATGGAGTCATAAATTGAAATTAATTGGTTTATGTGATTGTTATTAAGTCTAATTTCAGTTAGTTAATGGAATTTTGTTTGGCAAGGGAATAGAGGTGATCTTTCCAGATGATATTTTACTTTTGAAATTAGTTGTTGTATTACCCAATTGGATCCATAGATATAAATAAACATGAAGTGATATTGCTTACCTGTACCCCTTGGAGCAAAAGTTAATTTTAGACAAATGTAACAAGAAAGTTTGTAATAATCCTAATATAGTAACTTTCCCATCCTGAATATTTTTCCACATTGGTTTGCCTTGAGCTACCTGAACACAAAAGCAAGCGATTTAAGGCATTGTGACAGTTTTGTGGAGTTGAATTCCTTATCACAATTGTATTAGTGTCTTCCATAGCATTTAATAAAGAAAGCAATGTTTTTTTCTGAGACCCATATATAACAAAAGTACCAAAATAACTATTTAAATAAACAACTTGGGTATTCTTCTACACTATATGTCATCCTTTAAATACGACTATTTCTTAACTATAGACTATAGACTGGTTGGAATGGAAAACCAGAGTTCACATATATTCTCCACAAGTTGATAACATCTTTAATCACTATGTAATAGATTTCTTTGAATTTTTCTATTTGATAAATTAATATTCTTTAAATGTGTGAATTCTCATATATAATGAACTCAATCTACAGTAAAAATTGACTGAAAAGAGGATATATGGCTATGTAAAATGGTAGTGGCTGTTCCAGCACAGAGCTATTCATGCTCTGTGATATGCGATGATTTTTTTTTCCTGAGGCACTATGTAAATCAGACTGATAATGATATGAGATATAGCAACAAGCTACTACATGCTCCTGAATGCTGTAACTGTTCTTTCCAAAACTTTGCACAATGCTTATCTTGTATATGTCAATGCTAAGAGAAACTTAAAATATACACTATATGAAACAAGTATGCTCATTGTCTAAATGCCTCTATGCAATTTTATTGGAAATCTATACAAAGAAGTTATAGGACTTCAAAACCAATAACAGACAATACATAACTCCCAGATCAAACTAATATTTAGCTGTGTGTATCAATATTAATCCACAGTTGAGTGGATTTCTCATAGGATAGTTATGCTAGCTTCCTGTTCTTTTGGGACTGTGTGTTGGAGGATAGTTATCCTGTACTATATGGGTAATATCCAGTTGTAAGTGAGTACGTGCCATGTGTATCTTTCTGGGTCTGAGTTAGCTCATTCAAGATGAGCTTTTCTAGTTCCATCCATTTGGTTGCAAATTGTAGGATTTCCTTGTTTCTGACAGCTGGGTAGTATTCCATTAGGTAAATGTGCCAGGTTTTTTTTTTTTTAAACCAGTCTTCAGTTGAAGGACATCTGGGTTGTTTCCAGTTTCTAATTATTACAAATAAAGATGCTAAGAACATAGTTGAGCCGATGTCTTGTGGTTTGGTGAAGAATCTTTTGGATATATGCCTAGGAATGGTATGGTTGGATCTTGAAGTATAACTATCACAATTTTTCTGAGATATGGCCAGATTGATTTCCAAAGTGATTGTACATGTTTGCACTTCCACCAGCAATGGAGGAGTGTTATCCTTTCTCCACATCATCACCAGAATTTGCTGTATACAAAAATTGTTATCATTTTATTAAAATCAATGGTAATAGTATGGTACCACTCTTATAGAAATAGTGTTGAGTCATTAGTTATCAATATATTGAAACACATGGAAACAACATAAAACAAATATCATATATGTCCATCTGTACTCAAATAATTTCTGAAAATTATCTAAATTCCACATATTGTCTTTCTCTAAAAAGAGAAGGAAAAATTGGACAATAAAATGGACAAAATTCAAGACATTTCCAATAATATGGAATAATATGGAAGTTAATGGCATATTTCCTTTTTTTATTTCTCAGTTTCAGTTTCTTTTTTTTACTTTATTTTTTATTTCTTCAAGTTACATCTCAATTGCAATCCCCTACCTATTGCCCCCTCCAGTCCCATCCTCCCACCCTCTTCCCCCTCAACCCACCCATCCCCTTCCTTTTTTTTTTTAAGTTTAAGGTATACCTTTTTCTTCCCAACAGCTCCCCCTTTCAGTCCAACAAATAGCTCTTTCTCTTATAATAATAAATACAATACAAAACAACAGAGGCAATTATGCCACAATTATGAGAGTTATATGGCTTAGCATATATTCCCAATGTCCAGTCCATATGTATTTGGCACCTGACTTTAACATTCTACTATCTAACCATCTCCATGTGTTTAAAGTTCTATATCTAACTCAGCTTTCATACTAACAGGCATCACAATTTTAAAAACATCTTCTTAGATCCAGAACACTCTCTTGATTCCTAAACAACTCAAAATTTAATTATGACACTCTAGCTATCTCTTCTTCAACCACCTCAGAGACCTAAGAGGGATTGTAGGATTTTAGCGATATAGTAGAGAATATCGATACTACAACCAACACACCAAAGGGAACATGGACATAGACTTTTTATTTATTTATTTATTTATTTATTTGTTTGTTTGTTTGTTTGTTTGTTTGTTTATTATTCTTTTTTATCTGTTTGTCTGCTTATTTGTTTGTTTTTTAGTTCTCTCTCCCTGGCAATGAGACACTTTTCACTGGTGGTATTGCCTCGTAGACCCCCAATGTATGAGGAGGCTCTTGGCCCTCATATGACCTCTGAACTGGGGTGAGGGACTGTTATATAGGGACACTCCACTCCAGAGAAGTGGGATGGAAGGGTTAGGGGGTAAAGAAAAAAAATGAAATGTGAAGTTTCGGCCTTTTGCTACTAATTCTCATAAACTGTTTAGGATAATTAAGAAATGCAAACTAATAGTCATGCAAGCCTGTCATTTTGTTAGGTACTATGACTGTCTATTATAGTTATTTTCTAAGCTAATCAGAAATCAAGAGACAAGCAACATTTGCTTATCCTAATATAAGAGATAGATAGGGCCTCTTCAAAAACCTCAAGAGATCTGCAAAATATGGCATTCAAAGATGTTTTCTCAGCTTTAGATTTTTTTTGATATTGATACATGTCAACTCCTGACAGCACTCCATATTCTACTCCAAGTAGAAGATGAGCATCAAAGTATCTCCAGTGGGAGATGATTGAATTAGTGGCAAGCCTATCTCTTGGCAGGAAAAACCCCTTTCTCCAACTATAGACAGAATGCTGTCCAAAAAGGACAAAACTTGGAAGCAGGTAAGTGGACAGCTGTGGCGAGCCACAAAACTGTGGTGAGCCGAAACCCTAAGATGGCACCTGGCTTATTGCCAGAAAGCTCAAGCTTAGCTGTAAACAAGCCTTAGTTGGTAGCAGCTGCCTAGCCCGGTGTGCTTCCTCCTTTTGTGAGCCTATCTTGGATCACCAGGTGGCATGATCTGATTGGGTTTGAGTAGGCATATAAGGGCTTGGGGGAGGAGAAGCAGAGACACAAGCAGAGAGACACAAGCAGACAAGCAGAGACACAAGCAAGGATTCAGAAGACTGTTTTCAAGGGACCTGAATAAACTGCTTGAGAAGAGCTTTTGCGAGTTACATCGTTCTTGCTGGTCGAGAGGGACGCGACAGACAGCCTAGCTCTGCCAAGACAGGGTAGGCAAGTCCTTCATAATCCCTGCTCTACAATCAATATCTGTCAGAGAAACGGGCCCAAACAACTGAAGATCGATGGTGTGTAATGTATGGAGAGAAAATGGGAACTGTTCAGGCAACCACTGGTATGTCATTTCTTAGTTTTGGAATCTGCGGGCCCTGCACTTCCTATATAATCACATATTTTTTAAATCAAGGATTTTAAACTAGATATCATAAAATGCTCTTCCATTTCTAAAATTTTTGGTGACATTGGATATTTGTGGATAAAGCACAAGAGATGCACCATTGTTTCCTTGATTAAAAAAAAAATCCTTTCTTCTATCATTTCTTCCTGTCTCATTGCCATTGATGTCACCCTGACATTACCAACGTGATCAAGAAAGATCAAGCAGGAAGCATCTACATTAATGGCTTTTCTGACACTGTTCTCAGAGCTCTCCATCATTACATGAAAGCCTTTGATTTCCCATCCATCATGATACTCAATAGTCATTAATACAAAAATTGTGCACACCACCCAATCTACTATTATCCCTTCTGTCAAATGGCTATAGTAGTCGTTCTTTTTATTTCACATTTTAATATTTCCCCATTTTAAATTGAAATTATCTAATTTCAGAAACTTACCATAACCTCAAAGTTCCTTTCAAAATGTCCATGAATTTGTATGTAAAGTCATATGCCATGTACTATAATCACTTAATACTTTCGTTTTACTGATAAAGCTAATGACACAAGAGTGAAATGATATAGATGTATGCTATTGATATGTAAATGCTACACATAATATTCTTAATATGAAACTGATTTTGTCTATTTTTAATTGACAAATGAAAATTATATGTACTTGTGAATGTCACTTTGGTTTGAAATATGAATTATCATTTCCTTCCTTGTGGCCTTCATAGACAAAATCTAATATCTCTCTGCATTGATTATTGTTTAAACATCTCAAGTCAAGCTGGCTATGCCTATATAGCAGTTCAGTTGCTTTTATGTTGAATGTTCAAAGACAGTGTCCCTATGTTTGAAGTCCAATAAATTAAATATGATATACTTTGCTTCCTCTTGTTCTGTGACAAATTTACTAAATATAGTTTGATGAAATACTATATGTTCTTAATGTCTGCCAGTTTTACTTCAAATTTACCTCAAGAAAAATATTCTCTTATCAAAGGTTATAAACCATGCATCCTAATCTTGTTTACTTTTATTTCAATTCATACCATTCAACCATAGTCAAGACAAAGAGAATGGATGCTTAGTGCTTGGCTCCCTTTTTCTTTTCTTATACATTGCAGGGTGTAAACCCAGATGCCAACAAGAGTGGGCTTAGTTTTCCTGTTTCAGTTCGTGTAATCAAAACAAGTACCCTAAGACATGCCTGTTGGCCAATATAACCTTGACAAAACCTCATTGAGACTTCCCTCCAATGTAATTCCAAAGCAGATCAGCTTGACAATTAAAATTAACCACCACATGTCAAACTGACTTAAACTGATTTATGTTTCTTACCTCCCTTATTTATGGTAATCTCAAGACTCTTCATTTTACTTGTGGGAATATTGTGGTTTGTTTTGTATACTGCTTTTTGTTGTTCTTGTTGATTCCAATTTGTTTATCATCTTTGTGGTGATATTATTTTATTCTGGTTTTGGATCTTTTCACTTCTTAATATTAGTTTATCATCATGGTTTTGGATGCTTGATTATCTTCCTAACTTTGAGACCTTGGTTTGTTGATTTCATACAATAATTTTATTTGTTGTATAACATAACATAAAAAAGTTTCCTGGCACTTCTTAATTTTTTATTATATTATCTGTTTGACTTTCAGACACTGTGTGGTTACTATTACTTCAAGTTCTTTAATAACTTTAGATTTCTATTTTTGCTGCCCAATTTGTTAACACTTAAAAATGAAATGTGAAGTCTTGTCCTTTTGTTAGCAGCTGTCATAAACTGTTTAGGATAATTAAGATATGCAAACTAATAGTCATTCAAGCTTGTCATTTTGTTAGGTACTAGGGCAGTCTATCACAGTTATTTTCTAAGTTAATCAGAAATCAAGTTGTTAAGAGACAAGCAACATTTGCTTATTCAAATATAAGGAGATAGATAGGTGGTCTTCAAAAACCTCAAGAGATCTGAAGATTATGGCATTCAAAGATGTTTACTTAACTTAAGATTTTTTTTTATATTGAGACATGTCAGCTCCTGACAGCACCCCCATTCCGCTACAAGTAGATGAGTATCTAAGAATCTCCAATTGGAGATGGTAGAATTAGATAGGCAAGCCTATCTCTTGGCAAGAAAAATCCCTTGCTTCAACTGTAGACAGAATGCTGTCCAAATAGGACAAAACTTGGAAGCTGGTAAGTTGACAGCCTCGCTCTGCCAAGACAGGGTAGGCAAGGTCTTCATAGTTGCTGCTTTACAATCAATGTCTGTCAGAGAAATGGGGCCAAATGGCTGAAGATTGATGCTGTAATGTATGGAGAGAAATTGGGAACTGTCCAGGCAGCCACTGGTATGTCATTTCTTGTTTTGGAAGCTGCAGGCCCTGCACTTCCTATATAATCAGATATATTTATCCCTCTCAGGTCTCTCTGAGGTGGTTGAAGAATAGATAGCAGAGTCTCATAGTTAAATTTTGAGTTGTTTAGAAATCAAGAGGGTGTTCTGGATCTAAGAAGATGCTTTTAAAATGTGATGAAAGTTAGGATGAAAGCTGAGTTGGATATAGAACTTTAAACTCATAGAGATGGGTAGATAGTAGAATGTTAAAGTGAGGTGCCAAATACGTTTGGAGTGGACATTGGGAATGTATGCTAAGCCCTATAACTCTCATAATTGTGGCCTAATTATTTCTGTTGTTTTGTATTGTATTTATTGTTATAAGAGAAAGAGCCATTTGTTGGACTGAAAGGGGGAGCTGTTGGGGGGGGAAGATATACCTTAAACTTAAAAAAAAATAAAGGATGTGGATGGGGGGTTGAGGGGGAAGAGGGTGGGAGGATGGGACTGGAGTGGGGAGTAGGGAGGGAATTGCAATTGAGATGTAACTTGAAATAAAAAATAAATTAAAAAGAAAGTTAAGTTCATAAATATTTATTCATCTTTTGCTTATCTAGTGCTGTAGTGTTGTTGTTTTTATTTTGACTTTTTTTTTATTCTTAACGTAAGAACCATTTAGAGTTTATATGTTTCTATTCTTCCGTAGTTTGAAAGCCTGTGGAAGTCCAGTTGTGGCAAGTAATGTTTTTATACTACCTGTTATGTATTATTTTATATTATGTTTTATACATGCTCCTGAAGGAGAAAATATCATCAAGTCTTACAGAGCTATGAACCCTGCCAGCTACAGTAGTGACAAGCCTAGCAAGATATGTCCTTTTCCAACAACTTTATGATTGGATTTAAGACCTACTCTACAAGATGCAACTCATGCCTCGTATTGTTATATGGCACACAAACCCATGGCTCTATTGATAATAGGCTCTAGGAAACCTCCCCCCACCCAAAAAAAAAAAACCAAAAACAAAAACAAAACTAACAAAACTCTACTAAATCATTATACTAACAAAATGCCTCATAAGTTCTTACCTTTATACCCATGCTCAGTGCATCATTAGTCTTCCTCAGAGAACCTTTTTATTTTTTTCAGAGGAGGAGATTAATTTAGACTCCCATTACTGGTTAACATACAGAGAATAAAAGACTATGGAGTTCTCAGTTCTAAGTGGGACATCTATACCATATCTCCTACCAAGGCTCAGAAATCATTACAAAAGAGGATGCAAGAATATTGAAAGAGTCAAACCTGGACATTTGCATGAAAACATTATTTGGTGAATATGACAGTACCAGGGCTGTTACAAATATGAGCTCACAGTACCAAAGACTTGTGCACAAAACCTGATAATTCAAGG
The DNA here is from genome assembly GCA_907164525.1 of Lophiomys imhausi. Lineage (NCBI taxonomy): Eukaryota > Metazoa > Chordata > Mammalia > Rodentia > Muridae > Lophiomys > Lophiomys imhausi. The sequence continues at coordinate 2,406,087 of CAJQZJ010033410.1, read as the reverse complement.
CAGCGTGAATGGGGGGAGGACTCATATAGCTGCACCCCTGGAAGAGGAGCTATTGGTGATTGATGGTTGCTGGGGAGGAATAATCAGATTTATTGAAGAATGCAGTTTGGAGAGGCTTCCCATGGTCTAGTAGATGTTTCTATGTCCATTGCACCTACAGGCAACAGTAAGTGGACACAACAGATTTTGAAAAGAACACATGGAGTTGAGAAGGAAAAGTGCTGAGGGAGATAGAAATTGAAATGGGGGTAGATTTGTTCAAAATACATTATATGAAAAATATACAGTGTTGGTATTCTCAATAAATTTTTCAAAAAATTGTTTGTCTTCTTATCTTTGCTTGTTGACAGAATACATTTTACACACATACACAAACACAGAGAGAAATTGTAACATTAGACACTATACTTTGTACTTCGTGTGAGTTAAAGGAAATCATGTGAAACCCTGATATCAGCTTTTACTGCACTTTGAAAGTCCCCAATTCTACCATTTTCAGGATGTTTATTTCTGGAAATGCTCACTTACTATTGCTATTCTCACATCTTTTGTCCACAGTGAACAATTTCATCATAAGAGCAATTAAATTATAAAAGAAGAAATAATTTTTGAGGGTGTCATCACTGGTGTTGTCACTTGCTTTGGCTCTGTTGGAATACAGAAGATTGAGATACCTGTTTGCAGGAGGTATATCATTTTATTCCTTAAGGATTTTGTAAATGGCAAACCTTAGGAAATGAGATCATTATATAATAAGGTACCCAATGTGTTCTAATAAAAATGCTAAACATTGATGAAAATGGACAAGGGCATGTAAAGAAGCAAGTAAGGCTTCAAGTAGAACTCATAATTTTCCATTTGGAAGTGGAGAACAGTCACCTGAAGTTTATTAGGTTTTTTGAAGGGCAATAGATTTCAACAGAACTTTAAAGGACTGGCAGAATGTGGACTTTGGAGACAATGGAGTGAAGGGCTGGGTGAATTGTGACAGAGATGAGCTGTGGATACAAGAAATTCTGCAGCTGGGCTCTACTATGACTTCTAAGAAAAGGAAGAATTTCAATGATCCTTTTAAAATAACCTGAAGGCATGGAGACATTCAGTAACACTTGGTGACATTCACCTTTGATCTTTGGAGCTGTCCTGAGGTTGAAGATACCTACCGTGTCAGTTTCCGTATCTCATGAGAGACATTTGAATTCCTTTCCTAGAGTTTAAAGAAAGCATTTCTAGCAAGACAATCTCTTTTTGTGGAGTTCAAATTTTAGCAGTCTGACGTCAGTAACAAGAGATTAGAGGTGTGAACTTCCTCAATATATGTTAACAAGGTGCTAAATGTGAAGGCCAATTATAGCTACCCCTAACTTCCTGTCTCCTGAATGCCCAATGAATGAGCACAATCAGGGTAAGACTCTTGCTCTGTGGTATTTATAGGATTCTCAGCTGAACCTCATTGGATTCCTGAGAGTGTGGTTGTGAATTCCTTGGGGTATTGAGGAATTTTGTAGGCTCACCATAAATGCTCCAGATGCCTTCCAGAACACCTGGCAATAAATTCCAACCCTTTTGACTTCCCCTCTCTTCTGATGCAAGGTTATTAAATATGAAATATTACATGCTGAAATGCACATAAAACAGCCTAATTAGTAAAAGGAGGAAGTGAGAGCAGGGGCACACATGCTAAGAAAGGGATCATGGAGGGGCTATGGGGTATGCTTTGTAATTGCAAAAACACAGAGAAGTCAATTCCCTTCACAGACTCACTGGTACAATAGTCCCCTCTGCTGAACTCTTTCACATGTTCAGACAGTTTGTTCAGTCTACACAGTTAATATTAAGAATTTTGAATTTTGCCTTTCTCTTTACAGAAAAAAATAGTAAAACAAATAAAAAAAAACCCAAAACAAAACAAATTTTAAAAACATGCTTTTTTTTTTTTTTTTACATTACAACAGTTTGAAATGTACAAAATATCAGGGGGAGATAGCCTAGAGATTTCTCATATAACCCTTACCATGCACTCTTTAAATAATAACATGAGAAAATGCCACTACACAGACTCGATCCATTATAGTGAATTAAGGAGCTACCTCTCTCTTTCTCTTCTCCTTTCAGTCTTTTTACTGGTACATTTCCTATTTCACTATATCCCATATAATGTTGCAATTAAGATCTCTACCATTCTGGCACAGTAAGCTCATTGAAATGATATTTGTCTTAGGTCCCTAAATACTGATTTTTGTCTGTCCAAGTGATCACTCAAATAAGACAATGAAACTCTTAATCTATTGAGGCTTCATTCCTAGTCCTCATACTGGCAAATACCTTCATGCAAAATTCAAATACTGTGTTCTCACAGGAAGTATTACCCTGCATTCTGTTGCTGTCTCCTGGAAACCTCTCTGCCTTCTGTCAGAAACTATAGAGTTTGCAGAGACTTCATCTTTAAAGATGGATTCATGAAAGAAAATCATATATATTTACATTTTATTTGACATATGGGCTCCAATGTGACCTGGGGGCCTTCTCAAATGAAGAGTTAAAACACAAGACAGACTATGGGGCTCTTTTATACCTGCCGAACTTAAAGTGGAAGGCAGATCCACATTGTATAATAGAGAATGCTCTGTGTGAATGCTGGTGTTTTTCAAAATCTGCTTATATATATATATATTTTTTTGGCTTCTCCATGTGACTGACATTCCTTTCCTCTAAGTACAGGGAAGACCTCTTTGGAAGAAAGGTGCTAAGTGTCACTTTGGAGGCAGATCAGGAAGGTCTTTTCTGGTCTGATTTAAAGGAGACAGGTTAGGGAGAGGTCAAACTGACCTTCTTAATTGTCTCAGTATTCTCCTGTGAAGAGACACCATGATCAAAGCAACTCCTATAAAGAAAAAAAAAACATTTTGTTGGGGCTAGCTTACAGGTTCATAACTTTAGTCCATTGTCATCTAGACAGGAAGCATGGTGGCACACAGGCCAACATGGTGCTGGAGTAGGACCTGAGAGTTCTACAAATGGATCCTCAGATGGAAAGAAGAGAGAGATGATGAGCCTGGCTTGAGCATTTGAAACCCTAAGCCCAACCCGAGTGACACAATTCCACCCACAAGTCCATACCTCCTCCAAGAAGGTCACACTTCTTAACCCCTGTCAAGTAGTGCAACTCCCTAATGACCAAGCATTCAAATACATGAGCCTATGGGGCTCACTTATATTCAAACCACCACACTGATTCTGTTATTCCTTCCAGTGACAGGATGGAATATTCAAAGGTTCTGTGTCTTGAAGTCTACTTCCTTTACACCTATTATTCTACATTCTCTTTAAACCTAGTTCATCCTTTATCTCAGAATTGCTTTTGATTTCAGGAAACTAGTGGTAACGATATATCCCAAATATAGTGGAAAGGTTCTAAAATACAAAAGTTATTAAGTATTCATAAAATGGCTCATGATGTGTGTTGAAATTCATTAACCTCAGTTACAGTGAGTTAAATGGCAAATGGTTGTTTCTTAGAAGTATTCCACAAAACAAAAAGGTATAACTTTAGTTAGATCTAGTAATCAAGGAGACTATGAAAGGGCAATAGTTTAGATTTCACAGTCTAAAACAGTATAGTAATATGTGAGATGATACATTTTTAGGTTGTGCTTTAGGATATTACGGAGATATAAGTGGAATGCCATGTCTGACATGAGGTCAAGATAGAGAGAAGGGGAAAACTTTGGCTGGATAAGATGAGGCAGGCAGTAGGTAAGCTGAATTCTAAGATATAAGTTACAGTAAGGTAGATGACACTAAACTAAAAGTCATGTCAGAGAGAATATTAAAATTTTATGGGCCTGGAGGGTTAGCTCAGCAGTTAGTGTTCAATTCCCAACACACACAGGGTAGATCACAACTATCTATAACTTCAGTTCCAGGATGTCTCATGCCCTCCTTCTGATCTCTGTGGACACCAGGCACATAGGTGATTTGCATATATACACACAAGCAAAACAATACATAAAACAAATAAATCTAAAAAGAGAGAAAATTGTGTTTGATGTAGTGGATTAGAGAGATTTCTACATTGCGGGAGGCATAGAATTATGAGGTTACATTAGCAGGAGTAAACTTCAAAAACTTCCAAAGTTTCTTCTATGGAAATACTGAATTAGAATAACAGTAGAGTCCTACCCAATGCTGTGAAGCAAAGGAGATGTCTGTCAGATGTGCCTTAGGGAAACCACTTTTGCCTGAAAGTGTGATTGAGAATCCAGGGCCAGTGTTCAGGAACGAGATCACAAGATCCATGAAAGCAAGTGTAGCCAGTAGTCTACTGGGAATTCTAATTTGTAGGGAATTGTATTTGCTCCTAAATTTCAAAATGATAAAGAGACTAAATGTCCAAGAAGACCGAGTTACTCCCTATTCTAGTAAATACAAACACATAGGTGAGTCAAACATAAGCAGCAATTTTCTCAAGCTATAGTGAAGACAGAAAACATGTATATTGATGTAAAAAATGCAATCAGAAATGGCAGGTACTGTTAAGTTTCAATAGTGGGTCAGAATAAGTAGAGTGTCATATCCACAGGAATGTGTGTCCATTAGAGTAGGCTATTTATGCCACAGTACTTAGTTATGAAGTAAGTATATGCTTAGGACTTCACAAGACTTTAATCTGTAGTGTTATGAATACTCACCATATTTGTTTGGCAGCTGAAGGCCCTGAGGTGTACAAAGAAGAGATTTGCCCACAGTCACTTAGCCAAAAGAAAAAGAGAAACTCTAGACTAAAACCAGTTGTAGAAGAAACAAAATTTAGAAAACCTAAAATGAGAGGAATAGCTTATTCCAGGGTCCATTACCTCATTGGAAGAAAAGGATAGAGAGAATACTTTGATCCAGATTCAAATTAGATAAAGAATCATCAAGTAAGTCAACTTTTCAAGTCATGTGAACTAAGGTCTAAGTATCCTACACTTGGTACCATAGTTCACACTCAGCTGCAGTGTTATGAAGAACTACAGACAGATTTCCATTGTTTCATTCTCACTCTTGAAGGTAGGTCCTGTTAAATGGTTTGGAGCAACTATTTAATCACACGCTTCCTAACTGGGGAAAAACTGTTAACAGTATCTTTAAAATCCCCTTCTCCCTAGCTGCCTGTGGAGCATTTGTGGAACAGATGCCCATGACAGCTTTGAAACGTCCAAAGGGACGGAAACAGCAATCGCTATTACTTCCTCTGTCTTCAGTAGCCAGGGTTGGCATCACAAGTAGGCAGGATGCTTGCCAAAGGGCTCAGGTGGCATGCTGAATAGATGTCTTACTCAGAAAACTACACTGGATTTTATTCCCCTCAAAATTCCATGATGAAAACAGAGAATGAGCGTATTGATTTCTAACTCCTAACTGGAATCAGAATTACAACTGTTTCAAGAAAACGTTGTCTTTAATAGTTTACCCCAAACTTCATTGTCAGCAGTGAAAAAATTTTTTGTGAAATTTTCTCATAGCCTTTTCTTCTAGTATAATTGCTCAATAGATAATTTGGCCACAGCAAAACAGTGCTGATGGAATTTCCTGAGGAAAACCAACACCGTTAGGCTCCCAGGTATTTTTATAGATATAACTCTTGTCCACACATCCTTCTCTGTGTAACCAGACCTGGACAAATTTACCTGTTTTTATATCTACCATTATTATCTCTGTTGATGTCCAACTAATATTCCTTACCCAATTTCACTTAAACTGTCCCTCCAAACTTATTTCTGGCACATTTATTTAAAGTTTCTCTCAGATATGCATTTCATAACTTCCTCAATTTTTCCCCAAGTCTAAAGTCTGGCTTCCAAGGAAACAAAATTGCTACAATACAGCGCTGCATTCCAGTCATCAATTTCAGCATTTCACCAAGACCTTTAACCCTCTCAGGACTGTTGCAGTGTCACCAAAGTCTTTCTAATCTCAGCAAAGTATTGAGACTTAGACAATTAATCAATAATAATTTTTTTTAAATACTTTATTTTTTTTTCTTCAAGTTACATCTCAG
>CAJQZJ010033410.1:2374631-2395044 GCA_907164525.1 Lophiomys imhausi | reverse complement strand
ATGTATGTATTTATGTATGTATGTTAATTTTGTGTCACTGTGACAAAAATACCAAACATAAATAATGAAAAATCAGTTAAGAATAATTGTGCCCGTAGTTAGAAACTATACTTTAATGGCAGGGAAGGTGTTGCATGCATAGCAAAGCTTTTCTAGTCATATTGGGCAGTCAATGTACTCTACTAAAATGCCTTTCTCCCACCTTTTTTATTGTCTTCGGGTTTCCTGCAAACACTCTAGTGGCACCTCATCAATGTGGATTACTCCTCATCAGTTAAGTGTGTCTTACCAGTCTACTGAGTGATTCTAAATCCAATCAAGTTTAAAATAAAGATTAAATTACAATATATTTTTCTTAAAATAACTAGTTTAGTATACTGCATATAGAATATTCATATGTGTTTCTTGATGAATTGATATTCACATAAAGATTAATATAAGGTATGTGATAAAATTCATTCTTTAGGTCCAACAAGAAGGCTTCAAGCCTAGAACCTAAGTTCAACCACAAAGAACTACTATGTGAAAGGACAAAACTGACTCCTGCAAGTTGTCCTCTGACTCTCACACTCATACCATGGCACTTGCAAGCCTTTCCCACTAAAAATATAATCTTTATTTAAAAATGTTTAAATAAATAAAATAAAATTCACACCTATACCTTTTATGCTGCTTCCAAATTAAGGACATATAGTTTATGTCATTTAACCTGCTATATACCACACTATTTATACTGATTCACAATGATACACCATTTATATAACATTGTATATAGCATTGTATAGTTACATACTTAATTAGTCATACTAACAAAAGTGCTTAGTGTTATAAACTTTCCTCTTGATGTTGCTTTCACTGTGTCCCATAAATTTGGGTATATTGTGCCTTCATTTTCATTGAATTCTAGAAAGACCTAATTTATTTTTTTCCATGACCCAGCTATCATTGAGGAGAGAGTTTTTCAGTTTGCATGAGTTTATAGGCTTTCTGTTGTTTCTCTTATTGTTGAAGTCCAGCTTGGATTCATTTGACAAAGTACAAAATTAGTAATCTTCAAAAATTCCTAGTGTTCAATATTTGAGAAACTAATGAACACAAGAAGCCCTACAAAAAGTAATTAAAAATAAAATATGGAATGTTTTATGAAATTATGGGACACAAAAAGAATATCTCACTGGATACAGAGAGCTTAGTAACTAATGATGTGTCAAAACAGGTTCATTTTTGTCATTGGTTCATTGTCACTGACTGGAGAAAATGGGTCTATACCATATGGAAACTCCCTAATAATCATTGAAATCTAAAACTATTTTATGTAATAAGTGGATTTTTGTTTTTGTTTTTGATATTAATTTATTTTTTCAAGTTACATCTACATTAAAGAAACCTCCCTCCCCCCCCCCCCCCAGGTCACACCCATCCTCCAGCTTCCCTGTCTATCCTCTCCTTCTCCTCAGATCAGGGGAGCCACTACTTATCAATCCCCCTCATTTCATCAGTCACATCAGGGCTAAGTGCTTCCTCTTGTACTAGTGCCTGATATGGTAGCCAATTTTAGGCCTGAGTTTGATTATTTCCTGCCATCTACTTCTCTTAGGTGTGTTTGCTTCTTTTTTTCCAGATCTTTCAGTTGTTCTTTTAAATTGTTAGTATGGGAACTCTCCAATTTCTTTTGGAAGGTGCTTAGTGTTATAAACTTTCCTCTTGATGTTGCTTTCACTGTGTCCCATAAATTTAGGTATATTGTGCCTTCATTTTCATTGAATTCTAGAAAGACCTAATTTATTTTTTTCCCTGACCCAGCTATCATTGAGGAGAAAGTTGTTCAGTTTGCATGAGTTTATAGGCTTTCTGCTGTTTCTGTTATTGTTGAAGTCCAGCTTTATTCCATGATGGTCTGATAAGTTACAATGGATAATTTCTATTTTCTTGTATGTGGTGAGGCTTGCTTTGTGACCAACTCTATTATGATCAATTTTGGAGACGGTTCCATGAGGTGCTGAGAAGAAAATATATTCTTTTGTATTTGGTTGAAATGTTCTGTAAGTATCAATTAGGTCCATTTGATTCACGACATCTGTTAGTTTTATTATTCCTCTATTTGCTTTCTATATCATTGATCCGTTCAGTGGTGAGAGTGGTGTGCTGAAGTCTCCCACTATTAATGTGTGGGGCTCAATGTGGGATTTGAGCTTTAAGACTGCTTCTTTTGCAAATGTGGGTACCCTTGAATTTGGGGCATAGATGTACAGTATTGAGATGTCATCATCGTGAATTTTTCTTTGATGAGTATTAAGTGCCCTTTCCCATCACTTTTGATTAACATTGATTAAAAGTCTATTTTATTGGATACTAGAATGGCTACTCCAGCTTGCTTCTTGGGTCCTTTTACTTGGAACATCTTTTTCTAGCCCTTTACTGAGATAATGTCTATCTTTTTTTTTTTTTTTTTTTTTGCTGAGTTGTGTTTCTTGTAAGCAGGAGAATGATGGATTCTGTTTTCACCTCCATTCTGCTAGCCTGTGTCTTTTTTTTTTTGAGGAATTGAGTCCATTGATGTTGAGAGATATTAATGACCAGTGATTGTTAGTTCCCATTATCTTGATGTTAGTGGTGGTGGGGTGAGAGTGAGCTTTTCTTCTTTTGGTTTTGCTGTAGTGGGGTTATTTGCTTTCTGTGTTTTCTTGTATAGTTAACCTCCTTGGTTTAGAGTTTTCCTTCTAGTATCTTCTGTAGGGATGGATTTGTGCATAGATATTGTTTAAATTTAGTTTTGTCATGGAATATCTTGTTTTCTCCATCTACAGTGATTGAAATTGTCACTGGATATAGTAGTCTGGCCTGGCATTTGTGGTCTCTTCAGGTATTCAAGATGTCTGTCCATGCCCTTCTGAATTTTAGAGTCTCTGATGAGAAGTCATGTGTGATTCTGATAGATCAGTCCTTATATGTTTCTTGGCCCTTTTCCCTTGCAGCTTTTAATGTTGTTTCTTTGTGCTATACATTTAGTGTTCTGATTATTATGTGGCAGAGAAATTTCTTTTCTGGTCTAATCTATTTGGAATTCTGTAGGCTTCTTGTACAGTTATAGGCATCTCTTTCTTTAGGTTTGGGAAATTTTCTTCTATGATTTTATTCAGACATTTTCTGGTCCTTGAAGCTGGGAGTCTTCTCTTTCTTTCATTTCTATTATTCTGAGGTTTTGTCTTTTCATAGTGTCCTTGATGTCCTAAAGATTTTGTGTCAGGACTTTTTTTAGATTTCACATTTTCTTTGACAGATGTATCAACATTTTCAATTTTATCTTATTTGTCGAGATTCTTTATTCCATGTTTTATATTCTGTTTGTGATGCTTGTGTCTGTAGTTCTTTCTTTTCCCTAGGTTTTTCAGTTCCATCATTGTCTCAGCTTATGTTTTCTTTATTGCTTTGATATCTCTTTTCATGTCTTGAACCATTTTACTCCTTACCTGCTCCTGTTTAACTATATCCTGCATTTCTTTAGAGGCTTTATTCATTTCCATTACCTGTTTTTTTTTCTGTATTTTCCTGTTTTTCTTTGAAGGGTTTGTTTTCCTCCCTTAAGACCTCTGTTATTTTCAAAAACATAGATTTAATGTCATTTTCTTGTGTATGTTGGAAGCTCCAGAAAGAAATTCTCACTGACCTCTGTAGAAAAAATATATGGCTAATTAAACTATGTATCCAGTATTTATATTATTGTTAATTGGTTTGGTGGCTAATCCTTAACCATCTACCATAAATGAGTACACAGAGACCACATCGATTTTACCAAGCCTTGGCCTGAGTTGTGCAATCTTAGCCCATCTAAGCTAGCTCATAATTCTATTACCCAAATATGAACCCATACATACATACGTCCCCTTGGACTGCCATTTTCCACGATATGCTGATGTTCCTGGTCATGTGGAATGAGGTTCCTTTTTCTAACCCATGGTGTGTGCCTCCTTCCTGCTGCTCCTGGCTGGAATGAATGAATCCTCTTTCTAAAGCGCAGGCTTCCTGCTCTAATCCCAGGAAGTCCCACCTTTCTCTGTCTTTGCCCAATCTCAGGCCTCGGCATTTTATTTAACCAATCAGAGTCAATGTAACAGACATCAAGCAGAACCAATTAATTAACATTTAGAATGCTTAACACTACCCCAACAGACCTTTGCATCCCATGGTCTGGCTGCTTTGCCTGGGAAGGCAGGAAGGTCTTTGTGGAGGCTGGAACTCAGGAAGACTGGCAGGCCACTGACTAGAGGCTGGAACCCTAGGCTAGAAGAACAGGGGCTCAGCCTGGAGCTCCTCTCCAGATGGGTAACAGAGCCAACAGATCTGAGGGTGGCTGTTCCTGACACCTGAGTTCGTTGTTTGGCTTGGTAACCAATGAAAGCCTTCTCTGTGGAAATTCAGAGGCAGACTGTTTCACAATCAGTTGTAGGGCCCCATGTCTGCTCCACAATGACTAATCTTGGCCTCACATCCTCAGATACCATGTGCTATGGTCAGTGCCATCTTGGAATCGATCATAATAAGTGGTGTTTTCAGCTATTTTATTCACTTTCAAAGGTTAAAATCTATCTAATTTTAGATTTTTTTTTACATTCCAATTAAAAATGATATGGCAGGACAAACAAACTTTGTAAATTTGACTCTTCCATTTTATTTCCTCTACCTTTTTATTATATTTTATTTTTATAATTTTAAATATATTTTATATTATTCCCTTCTCTCAAGTCCTTCCTGATATTTGCCACCTCCCTACCCACCCAACATTAAGTTCTTTATCACAAAACAAACAAAAACCCAGGACAAGACCATTGAAACAAAGAAAAAACATGCCCCCCCCAAAAAAAAAACCTACACCAAACTCTGAGTAAAAGCACACAAATCCATATGTGTATTTTATGTTGGTCAACTGTCTTGTCATGAGTCCTGTCCTGAAATAGGTGATAAACCTGGTGTTACTCTATTGGAGAAAATTGAGTTTTCCTCTCCCAGCAGGAATAAATTAAAGTTCAGTTGTTAACCTTTACCCTAGTGGCTAAGTTTATTCATTTATTTGAAAAAATAAAATAAAACAAAAATTATTACTTCATAACTAAGTTTTAACAATATAATGTTCTTATTAATTCTTTGAGAATTTAATACAATATATTTGGATTATTTTCACCCCTAATTTCTCCCAGATCCAGATAAACCGCTCCACACTTCCTGTACCCATTTTCTTTCCTTCTTTCTTTTCTTTCTCTCTTTCTTTCTTTCTTTCTTTCTTTCTTTCTTTCTTTCTTTCTTTCTTGTTTATTTATTACTTCAAGTTACATCTCGATCACAGTGCCCTCCTTCCACCCCTCTCCATTGTAGCACCCCTAGGGAAAATTTTCCAATTGATAGGTAACAAAGTCTATATTCCTGATAATTTTGGTGTGTTGGTTATAGGATAGTTATTCTGTATTATATGGCTAAAATCCAATTATACGTACGTAGATGCCATGTTCATCTTTCTGAGTCTGGGTTAGCTCATCCAGGATGAGCTTGTCTAGTTCCACTCATTTGGCGGCAAATTGCATGGGATAGCTAATAGCTGAGTAGTATTCCATTGTGTAAATGTACCACATTTTTTTTATCCATTTGCTGGTGGAAAGACATCTGGGTTGTTTCCAGTTTCTAGCTATTACAAATAACGCTGCTAACAACATAGATGAGGCTATGTTCTTGTGGTTTGGTGAGGAATCGTTAGGGTGGAAACCCAGAAGTAGTATGGCTAGGTCTTGAGGTAGGGCTATTCAGAGTTTTCTAAGATATCGCCAGACTAATTTCCATAGTGGTTGTAAAAGTTTGCACTCCCACCACCCCTTTCTTCACAGCTTTCAGCATGTGCTGTCATTTGAGTTTTTGATCTTAGCCATTCTGACAGTTGTGAGGTGGAATCTCAAAGTGCTCTTGAGTTGCATTTCTCTGATGATTAAGGATGCTGAACATTTCTTCTTCAAGTCCTTGAAGAAAGAAATTGAGGAGGACATCAGAAGATGGAAAGACCTCCCATGCTTATGGATAGGTAGGATCAACATAATAAAAATGGCCATGCTGCCAAAAGCAATATACAGATTCAATGCAAATCCTATAAAAATACCAACACAATTTTTTATAGACCTGGAAAAAAACAGTTCTCAACTTCATATGGAATAACAACAACAACAACAAAAAAAAACAGAATAGCTAAATCAACCCTGTACAATTAAAAAAAAAAAGCCTGACACACTAAATCTAATAGAAGAGAAAGTGGGGGAAAGCCTCAAACTGATTGGCACAGGTGACAACTTCCTGAACAGAACACCAATAGCTCAGGCTCTAAGACTAACAATCAATAAATGGGACCTCATGAAACTGAAAAGCATCTGTAAGGCAAAGGACCTTGTCATTAGAACAAAACAGCAACCTACAGATTGGGAAAAGATCTTTATCAACCCCACTTCCAACAGAGAGCTAATATCTATAATTTATAAAGAACTCAAGAAATTAAGCACCAAGAAACCAAATAATCCAATCAAAAAATGGGAAGCAGAGCTAAACCGAGAATTCACAAAGGAGGAATCTCTAAAAGCAGTGAGACATTTGAAGAAATGATCAACATCTTTTTTTTTCTTTTTAAAGAGACTGTCTTGCAGTGGACATCTTGGTCCTCTGAGTCTTACACTCTTCTTGCTCCCTCTTCTGTGGTGTTCCCCCTAATCCTGATTGTGTCGACTGTGCTGTGGATCTCTTCACTGGTGGCACGTACCTAGTTCTATAGTTCAGAGACAATTAAATCATATAGTTGAAGTGCAGGGTATAATATAATCATCCTTGATTTTAAACCCAAAAAGGCTATTTGGCCATAGATCAAAGTAATCTTTAGGCAGTAATAGTAGACTCTCTTATAAACAGCATGCATTTGACATCTATCACCATGAAATAAAAGTGAGGAGTTCCCTTCAATCAGATCAATCTTGAAAGAGAGCATTGCATGAAATAGACAAAGAAATACATTCATTCTGTCCAACTGTACCAGACTATTGCCTTGAGTATCAACCACATTTACAATAAGTCTGGACTGACAACTCACAGAGGGTTGAGCTAGTAAATAGGTATCATTTTAATTAATATACCTGTGACTATTCCTTCTGTAGCAGTTGAAGAACAGAGCTCTCAGGTGAAACACACTCATCTTTGGCCACAGAGCTATTTGTGTGTGTGTGTGTGTGTGTGTGTGTGTGTGTGAGAGAGAGAGAGAGAGAGAGAGAGAGAGAGAGAGAGAGAGAGAGAGAGAGAGATTAGGTAAACCCCAGCATAATGTTCAATCTTTGCTTGCTGTCTTTTGCTTTGAGGACACACTGTAGCTTGTTCTCCATAGGAGGATAATTAACAAAGTTCTGTCATGGCAAGGGGCTGTCAACATTTAGGTTTGGGGGCATTGGAGTAATTGTGATAGAGACTTTAACATGCCAATATTAGACCATTCACAAGTCATGCTGTTTTTCAGAGCTACATTTCCAGTGACATGTTGCTATGATTTTTGTCATTGGGATTCTCAACATTTTTGGACCTAAATGGTCAATATATAATTGATTTTTTAAATAAACTTTCTCAAACTTCACCTTGAAGTTTTGATCTCTGTAAGTCAAAGAGGCACAGAAGATGGAAAACGTTCTCTTCTTTACAGGGAAGGTGTTATTCTTATTACAAGTAGAAAAAAGTAGGAGCATCATCTAGAAATCTGAATCATAGCCTGAAACACTGGATTTAGCAAAATTTATAATTTTTTCTTGGGTAGGGGTATGATGTGTTGAGAATAAGGTATCAAATCTACCAGTCTGACAGTGCTACATGGTCCATTGGGTAGTGGTGTGTGTGTGTGGAAACAATTATACCTATGCAAATAAATGATATACCTTTAAGCTTCACATAAAAATGGATCTTGGCTCAAACTAGGACCTGCTTAACTGGCAAGAAGAAAGAATGGCCGCAAACATAAAACTTGCCCTTAAAAGCTCCAGACAGGGATGTGTACTTATGAAAGTTGAACTTTCGCCAACTAGCTTATAAAATGTCATCTTACTACTCTTAGCAACTGCACCTGGATTTTTCTTTCCATTCACAGAGAGACAGTTCCCAAGTACATTTCATAACTGTCAAATTTGATAAAATACTTATAAGTATCATTTAAAGGTTTGTGTTGGTACTCTACTCCTACCAAGAAGCTATGTTCACCTAGACTATATGCCTCTTCTCTACTGAAGCATGAACATGAGCCTGCATTAGTAAACAATGCTAATTGTTAGCCTTTCTAAGCCTTACAACTCCAGTGTGAAATCAAAACCCTGTTACCTTCACGTCAAAGAAACTTCCCATTAATTTGCTGTCATTTTCAATGATAATATTTTAGATGTCATTTTTAATTCGGGATATTGTTCTAGGGCTTGTCTCATGCTTGTATGCCCCGGAACTAAAATCACAAACCTAACTTGACTGGTCAACTCAGAATTCTGGCTCAAGAGAGATAATTTGTGTAGGTGCATAAGTCAAGGGATCTAAGATTTTTTTTTTTTTTTTTTGCCTCTAACTGCATTGGACAGAACAAAGTTTGCAATTTCATGAGTTGCTCTGTCCCCAATAAAAGACTATAGGATCTAGAGCACAAACTTCCTGGGGTTAACAAACTTATGGTGTTTCATTCTTTTTCACTGTTTCAGTATGTTTAAAAATCTCCATGCTAGGATTATACGTATCTCTATCTAACATGAAGCTTCCATAAGGTACATGGTAACCTATTTTATCAGATATCTCATTTTGCTTCTACTATGTAAGCAATAACAACCCTAAAGATTAAAAGTATTTTGCTTAGAGTCCTCAATTTATTTCCTCATCTGTTAGTTTTGTAAAATAAAAATGGGAAAACAGGGCTATATTATCTCTCTTAAGAAATTACTAACAGGAACTAAACATACACACAAATAAAAAAGTTAATATAGGTATTTACTCTTGCTCAGAAACAAACAAGCAATAGGATGAGTAACTACACATGCTGCATATACATATAGTCACATGCACAGAAAGGTGTGGGTGAACAAAAAGAAAGGGGAGATATAAAAAATATGAAGCACTGAATTGCATGATTATAGAGAGCAAGCCTGAGGTACAGGAGAATGGATAGTGCATCTGAATGGACGTTACCTGAAGGCTGGCAGGTACAAGACCTGGAAAGATTCAATACATCTATTCAAATCTAATGACAAAGAAAAAGACATCCCTCTATTCTAGTTTCTATAGCAGTCTGGTAGAAAGAAGTCTCTTGTTTGGGATAGAATCTGCTTTTTCACTCTATGTAAGCAACTGGATGAGACCCAATCATATTACAGAGTGCAACCTGTTTCACTAAGTCTATTAATTTCATTCAAAGAAACTCACAGGAACCATTGGAATAGTATTTTATCAAATCCATTTACACCCAGTGGCTCAGTCAGTATGCCACAAAAATCAACCAACACAGTCTATAATAGGCATATGTTTCACAGCTGGGACCATAAACTAAGATGATGAATCATTCCTTTTATTATCTGTTTAGTGTACCACCCAGCTTAATTCTAATATTGTTCATGAGCACTCATTATCACCTTTCAGATTGATGGATGCACCTTTTTGCAATGGACAAAAATTATTTCAAGAATATGTAGCTATGAGGCACAGAGTTAGACTTCAGAAGCTCTGCTCTAAGACTAAGTCACATTGTCCATCTCTTTAAAACAAAAATCAAGCTGAGAAGGCATAAAACAGAGTGCACAAGACTCCTCCAAAATCTTACAGCTTCTAGTTCACTTCCATGCCAATACAGACATTTATATATAACCATGTGTGAAACGTCTACACCATTTTTTCCCGGAGAAGTTGAGTAGGTGGCATGTATTTCAACAGCTCATCGCTACCAAATGAGAGCTATAATGTATATTTAAAGATGATGTCAGCTTTTCTAAATATAATTTTCAACTCTGCTGGGAAAAAATAAACTGCAGAACTGTAATAATCAACATATAAATAGCAGCCACATCTTTGCCATGCAAATTTGGATAATGATATTATGGAAGGGGACTGAGAAGGAGCCTTCTGTCACCACTCTTTCTGCTAACCGGTGAACAGCTGGGGTGGGTGACATTTTTAGTTAAAGCCAGTTTGGAAGGCTTTTATTCCATGGAGATAAGCTAAAGCCTCAAAAATAAAACAACCCAAACCTGCCAATGTTTGATTGGTTTGAATTTGGAATGGTGGTATTAAATGCTTGGTTTTCTCACAGTTTGGGAGAAAAACTGCACAGCTTTCCATTGCCCTTTGACTGCTAACAAGCCACCCTATGACAATTCTTTTTCCTGCACATGGGCATTTTTCTCCATTTCTTACAGTCCTGACTGGACTCTACATGAACAGATAATGATATCTGTTGCTTCCTGATCTCTCATCAAACTGTGTGAGGATAAATTCCTATATGAACTGAATACATCAAATTTATGACTCTGTAAATGGTAGAGATATGTTTCTGGGTTTCCAACTGAAGCAGTTACTTCCATTGAAACACGATTTTTCGTATTGGTCAGGAATGTTTCAAAACACTGATCAAAAGCAACATAGGTGAGGAAATGGCTTATTTCAGCCTACCGGTTATAGCCCATCAGTGAGAGAAGTCAGAGAAGAAACCCAAGCAGCAACTTGCAGAAACCTTGGAGGAATGATGCCTGCTGGATCATTGCCTAGCTTATGCACAGCTAACCTTCTTAAATAACCCAGGACAGTGGTTCTCAACTCTTTTTACATGGTGACTCTTTAATACAGTTCCTCATGTTGTGGTAACACCCAGTCCATAACATTATTATTGTTGCCACTTCATAAATGTAATTTAGCCTCTGTTATAAATCGTAATGTAAATATTTGTGTTTTCTGATGGTCTTAGATTACTATTGTGAAAAGGTCATTTTACTTGCAAAGGGGTAGACCCTACAGATTGAGAACTTGTGGTTTAGCACCACCTGCCCAGGGAATGGTGCTGCCCACAGTGGGTTGGTCCCTCCTACATCATATGACTATCAAGTCACTTGCCCCTCAGATATGCCCCATAGGCCAGTCTGATTTGGACAGTCACTTATTTGAAATTCCCTTCTGAAGTGACTCTAGGCTGTGTCAAGTTACATTTTAAAGATAACAGGACAGTGGGTAGGTATTAATATGGCAGGAGTTACAGGCATTCAAATTTTGACTATATGGGTCCTTGAGACAGAGTTATTTGGAACAAGACAGTAAGAAATTAAAGACCATGTGCCCACAAATGTTCTAGACACAGCACTTCTCATTTGATTAGAGAGAAAGTTAAGTATTCTATACCAAAAGGACCTCGGATGGGATTGCACACCAAAGAAATATCTTCACTCTGTGTGTGGCAGGGCAGTGGGTGCAATTTCTACTCCATTCTATGTCTCTCTCTCTGTTTGGGAATTAATCATTTTGGGTTGTAAAAATAAAATATCATGTGTTTAAATCAAACTAACACTATTTTGGATTAATGTTTATATCTTTGGTTGAGTTATGTCTCTAGTCGATAATAATTCTTTCATTTGTTTTTCAAAATTAGCCACAACATCCCCACTTACCGTCATAAACATACCTTTTTGCCAAAGCCATTAGGCTGATGTGACTCGTTTTATTTCCTCTCACGTGGACCTAAGTATGAGACCTAACTTGTCCAATAAGACATTAGAAAATTGAACTTCAGAAATTGAAGCCAGAAACTTCAACTATGCTTATCATTGAGGTTTTGTCTTTTTACCTGGCTTAATGCTTTGACACCACAACATTCATTCATTCATTCACGCTGGATTCACAGTGACCACACAAAGTAATGTTGAGGATTCTAGGTTTAAAAATTTATCCTTTAGGTCCTTCCATATCCTTTCCCCCTTTGAATCCACCAAGTTTTATGTACTTTCTCAAAAAGTAAACAAAAACAAAATATAACAACACCCAACTAAGAAATAAAATAAAACCACACTCAAAATGAAAAACAAAAACACTAAACTACAACCAAATAAAAGTACACACACACACACACACACACACACACACACACACAAATAAAATAAAATAATAAAATAAAACAAAAAAGAGTCCTTTCCAGGAGTAGCTGATAAAACCAATGTCACTTTACTGGAGAAAACTGAAGAATTTCATAAAAATATATTTCAACTTAACATTGTTTCAAATTTGAAGAATAAAAAGGAAAAGAAAACTTAAAAGAAAAAATTACATCAATTTAAAAAAATATTAAAAACTGGATATATGAATAGCTTGTTGTGTAGCAAAAACACATGTGTTTGATACATTTTAAGATTTCATTTTGTTCAAATAAAAGACAGAAGATACAACCAAGTCTCAGTGTTACTCTGCATACATTAAATGACACATATCTGAGAATGACCCAGAATTATTCTGATAAATAAGAGCAATAATATCAATTGGGTATTTGTCTAAACAATCCTGAGTATCCTGACAGGGACACACTGATTGAGTTCTAATACTATGTTTCTACTGAAACATTCTATTGAAAAATATGACAGTGACTCATAATACTTGTTCATTTTGATCATTATTTGGGGGTCGTCAAAATGTGATTTTACTTTGACAAATTCATCTTAATCCTAGAGTCTTTGGGAAAGCATCCAATCATAGTCCTGAGTTTATGAGAGTAAAATTAACTATAACAGTAACAGAAGATTAAATTAATTAAGAGAATCTCAGGTGTGGTGGCACATACCTTTAATCCCAGCACTCCAGAGGCAGAGGCAGGTAAATCTCTATGAGTTCAAGGCCAACCTGGTCTACAGAGTGAGTTCCAAGACAGCCAAGGATACACAGAGAAACTCTGTCTTGAAAAAACAAAACACACAAACACACACACAGAGCGAGAGAGAGAGAGAGAGAGAGAGAATCTCCTCACTTTAGAAGGGCAAAATCAATCATGCATTCTGAGAACAAATATCTGAAGAGAGTGTTTATATTATGAAAGCCACATACCCATGTTGCTGTGCTTATGGACAGAGGAGTGTGTTGTCTTTCTGTGCAAGTTTTCACCATTTATTTGGCAAGGCAAATACTCACAAACAAAGATACCCAAATAAAACAAAATTTATAGGGCTCACTCAAAGAGAATCATGTTTCTATTAAGGGACAAAAGGCGTGAAGACTGACAGTATAGTAAGAGATCCACAATAGAACAATCCTCTGCAGAAGACAGGATCATGTGTTTTCCCTTTAGTACTTCAAGGCAAACTAGTTTTATTCTCAAAAGTATATAAATGAACTTGGTTCAAAAAATCAAATGAGAAACACAAAGTGGAGTTAGTAATTTACATGTCTGGAATGTCTAGGGAAGTTTCACTTTCAAAGTACACATCCACAACCTCAAGAATATAAGGACTCACTATATTACCCTCAGTCCTTTACATTTTTCCTTTGTTGGCTTTATTCATTCTCAAATAAAATGAATGCCAACAACAGACTGAATCTCAACTCCAAGATTAGAACATATAAGTTCATAGTTCAAAAAAAAAAGTTAAAGAATAGTCTTGGAATCTTATTAGACAAATTTAGAATGTACATTCATACTTGAACTAGTCACCAAAACTCAGAATGGGTCACTTCATCCACACCCTAGAATCAGACTAGGTGAGGGAAGATAGTTCTACCAGAACAGGGAGAGGGAAAAGTTGCCATTTAGCAATTGAGAAAATTCTTCAATTGGCAAGGGTGGATTTGTATTTTGAAGTGGTTACTAAGTGCTTGAATTAAGGGTAGAGGCATGAAAAGAAACCATAGTTTTGTTGATTTACATTTTTTGTATACTGTCACATGAAAGAATTCAAGGCAGACGTTTTAATGTGTCTGATTCAGTTTCTAAGAGGAAGAAGTAAATTTAGTGTTTGCACTGATAATTCTGTACACTATATTTTAACAGAATATTTCTGTTGTTCCCACAACAAAGAAATGGCAATCCCTGAGTCCTAGCAACTCAGTGATTACACCTACTCAATTATATGTTTGACTCATTTGCAGGATGAAGTAATCAGATGCAGCCTGGTACAGACTGGCTTGAAGAGGTACAAATATGTGTGAACTCATCCAACAACATTCCTCATGGGAAAAAGTATTGTTCACTCATAACTAATTTTAAAAAAGATCAGAAATTGAACAGTACCACATCACATTCCTGGAGACCAGAAGGTGTGGATATATAATATAACTCAGTGGTGAGGCAGAATTCAGAAGATAAAAACTAGGCATAACTGAAGTCAGGACATGAGAAGGAAAAGAAAAATAGTAGCAGATGATGCTTCCAGAGGGGAGGGACCCAGAGAACAAGCAGCCACCCAGGATGATCTCATAGATATTGAAATCCTGATAACTCTAAGAGGACTGCATAAAACAGAAGGCATGGACTTCAGCAATGGGGAAGCTTTCAAATGAGTGTTTGAAGAACAGAAACTTTCCTGCTCTGTGGATGGTTGTAGTTTTGTGTTACTGCTATTTGTCTTAATTTGTGAGTTGAGTTTAGTTATATAGGTTTATGATGGTAGAATCTTGTAGGCTGATAAGAGATGATAGGCAACACAAATAGTATGCAATGAAAACAGTCCACTCAAAGTCCCCATTGATGTTTTTCTGCACATCAGACACACATGTACTTAGTGATCCTAGTTGGTAGCTGATAGTTCCTCAAGCCTCAACTTGGTTTATCACATTATACAAGTAAGATCACCTGGCTGCTAACTTTGTCTCATTTGTAACAATTGCTATGGTAAAACATCTTATTTACCAATTAAATTTTGTTCACTTGTGTATCTAACTCTTTCTGGGTAGCAAGAACCATTCTTCAACCATTGTGTGTTCCCAATATCTAAAGTATTTCTAGGTGTCTTGCTTTGGGATTTCCTGATTTTTAAAATCAACCTTAGGGTACAATCAAGTCAGGCAGAATATCACCATAGTGATATTTATCTGTAGGACAAGCAAAGACAGTATCTTCATGTCCACTACCATCATGACATGTATTTATAGGATAAGTAAAGAAAATAGCACCATGCCACCATCATGGTGAAATTTATCTGTGGGACAAACAAAGAAAATTTAATCATGTCCCATACTCTTCATTTGCCAAATCATTGCTAGGTCTTTGGAACTCTAGACATGGCCTCTAAAATATTGAAAGGTGAGATTATCCTTTCCTGATAGATATTAGTGAAGAAAATTTTGTGTCTATAAGCAAAAGTTTGTGAATAACTAAATATGACATTGTGTAATTTGGAGCCTCTTCTACAAAAGATGACCATCATATATGTAATAAAAAATTAGAAGAATCAGATTTCTACATTTTGAAACAGATCATCTCATTTAATATATACAATTAAAGGATCCATATATTATCCATATTTTCCCAAAACATTATGTCCTTTACCTTCTTATAACTTCTTGAATACATTGTTTCTAAGTATTGAACATAACATGTTAAAAAACTGAAGAGGCAAAATTGAATTTCTAAGTTTGTCTTGTCTAATCACTTAAAAAATCTTCATAAAAAATACTGGGATTAACAGTTTCATTTTTCCTCCTCCATTGGTGATTGGAGTGCAAACTTGTACAACCACTTTGGAAATCAATTTGGGAGTTTCTCAGAAAATTATGAATAGTTCTACCACAAGATCTAGCTATACCAGTCCTGGGCATATACTCAAAAGATGCTCCACATACCACAAGGACACTTGCTCAACTATTTTCATTGAAGCTTTATTTATAATAGCCAGAAACTAGAAACAACCTAGATGTCCCTCAACTGAAGAAAGGATAAATAAAATATGGTTAATTTACACAATGGAGTATTACTCAGCTATTAAAAACAAGGACATCATGAAATTTGCAAGCAAATGGATGGAACTAGAAAAGATCATCCTGAGTGAGAAAACCCAGGCCCAGAAAGACAAACATGACACAGACTCACTTATAAGTGGATTTTAGCCATAAAGTACAGGATAACCATGCTACAATTCATAGATCCAAAGAAGCTGAGTACCAAGGAGTGCCCAAAGGGGGATGCTTGAATCTCACTGGGAAGGGAAAATAAAATGGACATCTGGACTGTATGGAGGAAGAGAACTAGCTGAGAGTAAGGGTATGAAGTGGAACAGGAGGGATCAAGTGTGGGGAAGATGGAAGGAGAGAGAACTGGAGTCAGAGGTGTGAGTACCTCTGGGACAAGCTATAATCTAAGACAATGGAAACTCCATAGGATTCTATGAGGGTGATGCTAACTAAGATGACTCCTATCAATATGGAATATGGAACATGACATGGTCCCCTCCTGTAACCAAGCAAGACTTCCAATGGAGATACCAATCCAACCACAAAACCTTCAACCCACAATTTTTTTTGGTCTATAAGAGGTGCAGAGATAAAGTGGGAACAGAAAGTGAGGGAATGGCCAACCAATGACTGGCCCAACTTGAGTCTCATGCCATGAGAGAGAGCCCACCCCTGACACTTTTAATAATATTCTGCTATACCCGCAGACTGAGGCTAGCATATATGTCCTCTGAGAGGCTTCACCCAGTAGCTGATGTAAAGATGCAGAAATTCACAATCATTAGACAGAGCTCTGGGAATCTTATGGAAGAGGGGGAAGAAGGATTGATAGAGACAGAGAGGTCAAGGATACTACAAGAAAACCTACAGAATCAACTAACATGGGCCTGTAGGGCATTATAGAGACTGAACAACCAATCAGAAAGCCTGCATGGGATGAAACAATGCCTCCATATACATATATGTTCACATATGTATAGGTTGGTCTTCATGTGGATCCTCTAACAGCAGGAGCAGGGGCTGTCTCTGACTCTGTTGCCTGCCTTTTTATCCCTTTCCCCTAACTGGCTGATCTTGTCTATCCTCAATAGGGGTGTCCAAGTCCTACTACAGCTTGACATACCAAGGTGGGTTGATATCCATGGGAGGTCTCCCCTTCTCTGAAGAGAAATGAAAATGGGAGGGGAGGGTAAAGGGAGGGACTGGGAGGAGAGGAGGAAGAGAAGTTCCTACTGGGACAACATTGGCATTGTTATTTGATTTGGCTGACACTCATGTATTTGTACATATTTTTATTCTGTCTATGGTTTTATTCATTTATTTATTTATTTGCTAGTTTGTTTTTTATTCTTAGGATATAGTGAGTCAGACTGCTTGAAACAGACTCTATTTTAAATTACAGTATCCATTTCTCTTTTTTTTGTTTCCATTTCTTACTTGATTGTCTTCATTTCAAATCTCTTACATCTCTTCTTTCTTTCAAGTCTACCAAGCATTGTGAGTTCAATGGCTAAGACATAAATAATATTAACAAAATATTGTCTGTTCATGGTGCACAAGTTGGAGAATAAATGAATGACTGAAGATAAAAGAGTATGGGTGTCTCCAGCAAGCACTTACTCTTGTTTCTGTAACTTATTCCAAGTTTTTAGTGAATAGCCATTCTCAGTTGTCTGCCAACTCTGGCACAGGCTTGATATAGAAAACCCCCAGCTGAGAGGGTTCAGTTAATAAGTCCAGTAGGGAAGAAAACAAAAATCAAGAAGCTCTAGGAGAGGGACCCACAGGAGGTAGTTAGCAAAGGTTGACATCTTCACATATAATAGGGAAAAAAAACCCACAGGAGACAGCAGGTTTTTGCTTCCCCTAATTTAGTTCCTGGTGAAGAACGTGACTGGCCATAGAGGAAGTTATTCTGTGGTTAAACTGATTTGGTAGAAGTGGTAAAGCTGGTTAGGTCAGGACCTTGACAACTAGAGTCCTCTGGAAGCATGGCATAGAAACAAAATACAGGCTGTGATAATGAAGACATAAGTTACTCTTTAAAATAAAACAAAGAAATTGGTATTAAAACAAAGAAAAGTTAGGCTTTATATTTTTTCAAGATGTTATGGCATTTAAGAAGTGCTAATAATTAGACCTTTGTTCTTGGCCCTGCTTCTTCTGCAGTGTTGCACCTTGGAGTCGTGGATAATACTAGACATTTCTGTGGTCTCATACAAACTGCCTTAGACTCATCTTCAGTGGATCCCCACTGGGAAACAGTGCCTGAGTATACTCCACCTAGGAGGAAGTCATACATCCTTTCCCACCTCTGTTCCTACAATGGTCATTTCTAAGCTGGAGTTTCTTAATGTTGGAAGGCTTGTGGTTTTAGTAACTGGCCTTCTTTTATTTCATCACGATCGACACTGGCTTCTGAGCTCAGAGTCTAACCTCTTATTCTGACATGATCGCTGTCCATGACTGCTATCTGTGGAGATACCTTTGCCTGTATCATCTCCTTCAAGGAGATACATTTAGAACATAATTTTAATAAAGCTAAGGAACCTTCCACCCTAGTTTTAATCCATTCTGAAAAAATTAGGAGTATCTCTGACTACTCTCTTCACCCTTCTTTCATTTATGGGGCTTTCATCTTAGAGTTGTTTCTTCCATTTTAATCTCAGGCTTACTACCTTAATCTAGGCTTGTGTTAGTCCATCATTAAATAATGAGTATAGCATTCTAATAAGTTTCCCTGATTTTATATAGATATATGTATCTCTGTCCATAGCTTCAAACTATTTTTATAGACAGGACTTTTCTCTTGACAACAATGTATTTGGGATGAATCTGGTGAATTCTAAAAAGATCACGTGGATGATTTTGGGTATTACTCACTAAGCCTCTCTCCATTCCAAGAGCTCATCTGTACTACTTAAAAGATATTCATGTGCATCTAGGAGAGAGTAAGATAAACATTGCCCACAGGCAACAGGCAATGAGAGAATATAAGGTAGGAATGCACCAAGAAGTTAAGAAAACACAGAAGAGACACATGTATCTGAAATGATGAAAAGTTGATTGCACATTTGGTAAATCATACCATGTGGAGAGAATCATGGTGGAGTGTGAGCAGAGTTGTGGTGGAAGCTGAAAACTAAACTAGATAATTCAGCACTGAGGAAGTAAAAGCAAGACAGACTAAAGAAGGGTCAGGTTATGAAATGTTCTCCCTGTCAGGGTAAACAAGCTTCATTTCTGTTCTGTGATAAAACACCCAACATAGTCGAGGGAAGGTTTTATTTCATCTTACAATTAATTCCTTGTTGTAGGTCAGCACATGAGGATGTTGCAGTGCCAGGAGTTTGACATAACTGCTAGCACCACATCCCCAGGAAGGAGCAGAGAAATCTGATCACATGGATGCTGCTGCTTCCATCCTCATCTAGCTATTTTTCCTATTTTACATATTTTAGGGTTTCTTGCCCAGGAAATGGTGCTTTGCACAATGGGCCTTGTCTGCCTACATCAATTAACAGCCAAAACATTTCCTAACAGACATATCTAAAGGTCAACCTGATCTAAATAATTCCTAAATTAATACTTTCTTCATAGGTAATTCTAGGCCATAACAAGTTGATATTTAAAACTACCCAACATGCATAGCAAGAAAGAGGGCATTAACATTATTTGGGACAATCGCTTACTAAATAATTCTCAATAGCCATAGTACATGTACATGAAGGATGATAATAAGAAGTGCCAGATAAATTTATGTAAAGACGACCTGCAAAAACACAGGTCAACAATATTTTAGATGAAGAATGATTTACAATATAATTTTGCTTAAAATTTTATATTTTTTAAGGTTAAATTTGCATTTATTCTGCAGATCTCTTGGGGTGTTTGAAGATGCCCTATCCATCTCTTGTATTTAGATAAGCAAATGTTGCTTGTCTCTTAGCAACTTGATTACTGGGTAGTTTAGAGAATATCTGTGATAGACTGTCATAGTAGCTAACAAAGTGACATGTTTGCATGACTAGGAGTTTGTTTTACTTAACTATCCTAGACTGTTTTAGGAGGTTGATATCAAGAGTCCAGAGCTTCACATTTTATTTTTAAGTATCTCTAGGTATGATACCATTAGGAAGCGTTACCTTTAATTTTGTATCAATATACAAAGATCTATTCAATTGTGGTTAAATATACTCTTAATTATGTATCAATATACAAAGATCAATCCCTATGTAGCCCAATACAATCTTAATATTACGTCCATATACAAGGGTCAATACCATTGTGGCCAAATGTAATCTTAATTTTGTATCAATATACAAAGATCAATACCGATGTAATCCAATACAATCTTATTTTTGCACAATAAACAATGGTCAATACCACTTTAGCCTAATAAACTACTAATTTTGTATCAATATACAAAGGTATAAGGGCATATTCAATAATCTGCCCCTTCTTCTTGGACCTTCCT
>CAJQZJ010033410.1:2358001-2374231 GCA_907164525.1 Lophiomys imhausi | reverse complement strand
AAGATACTCTTAAA
The DNA here is from genome assembly GCA_907164525.1 of Lophiomys imhausi. Lineage (NCBI taxonomy): Eukaryota > Metazoa > Chordata > Mammalia > Rodentia > Muridae > Lophiomys > Lophiomys imhausi. The sequence goes on along the minus strand of CAJQZJ010033410.1, from coordinate 2,374,217 downwards.
AGTGTGTTGCAAGTTAATATGAATGTTGAGTCAGATATAGACCTTTAAACTCATGGAGATGGTTAGATAGTAGAATGTTAAAGTCAGGGGCCAAATATGTATAAACTGGACATTGGGAAGGTATACTGGGCCATTTAACTCTCATAAATGTGGCATATTTATATCTGTTGTTTTGTATAATACTTACTGTTATAAGAGAAGGAACCATCTATTGGACTGAAAGGGGAAACTTCTGGGGGGAAGAGGGTTGAAGGGCGGGATAGGAAGGGGGAATAGGGAGGGGTTTGTGACTGAGATGTAACTTGAAGAAAAAAAATAAAGTATGTATAAAAAAACAAAGAAAATCAAAGAAACAAACCAAAAAAATTGCATTTATTTAATACACACAAACATATATATATTATACTATATATTGTACTGACAAGAGTATCTCACAGTTACTTGAACCAGTGATCCCAGTCACACTTCACAATCTCTTCTACTTGGGGTAAGTGATCTGCTACAGGTCCAGAAGTAGGATTCAGCCTGTTATTGACTTTGTATCCATGTATGTTTTGTGTGTGTCAATGTGTGTATTGGTTTTTATTTGCTTTGTTTTGAGACAGAGTTTCTTTGTGCTTTCCTGGCTGTCCTGGAACTAGCTTTGTAGGACAGGCTGGCCTCAAACTCACAGAGATCTGGCCTGCCTCTGCCTCCCGAGTGTTGAAATTAAATGCATGCACCACCATGTCAGACATGTGTATTGTTTTAATGGTAAGATTTCCTACAGCCAAAACATCATACAATGATCAGAAGACAGAAAAGAAGGACTGGATGGATAAGCTGATGAATAGAGGCACCATAGATATAAGAATAACTGATGGTATGGATGGTGAGATTACAGAAGCCACTACTATTCTTTCTTTTTCATATTTTTAGTATTAAAGCAATTTGACTTATCTTAGTTATTCTAAAAATAACTATGTCATATTGTAATGCTTGGGGACCCCCACAAGAAACAAACAGAATTCCTTTTTCTTTCTGTGTACTTCCAGGAAGAAGAAAAAGTTGTACTTGGATCTTATTATTTGTCTCAGTGATGAATCTCCTTGTAGACAGCTTGATACAACATCATGTTTTCATTCATCCATAACTCATCCTCTGGCCTAATTTGAAAGACTCTTGAGAGCAGAAATGCTATCTTATTCTTGAATGCTGAACTTATCTTAACAACAGTCTTAGTATAGTCTTAGATACCATCACTCTTACTGGGTTTTGGCTCTAAGGAACAAATCATAGACTGTTTCTGTTTAGATAAATGATAGGAATTAAATGTGCTGTGCTAACTACAGGCCATAGAAATGCCTCAGATATAATTGCATATCTTTAGGTGTTAGTGATCTCGCTTATAACATAAATCCATCTTGATCTTCCCATTAGTTATTTCATATCTTTAAAAATAGATTTATATTAGAACCATAACTTCATTAAGAGTGACATAGAGATGATAATGTCCATATCAGAATAAAGCTGAACATTGAAAAATTTAATAATAAACCATTGATGTAACTTAGAAACTTCTAACAGAGAATAAAATTAATGTATTTCAAAATTACTGCATCATTCCTCCTTATTATCTTGAAATATACACTAACTTTTATCTATACAATATGAATCAACTACTGCAGCATCTTTCTTACTATACTACTGATCCAGACAAGAATGAGTCTGACAGATCTTCAAGGTTCTATAATAGGCAATGATGTTTGCCTATAACTAATTAATATTGGTGATATGAATAAGCAAGAAGAAGCAAATCCTGTGTCATTCATAATATCAAATATTTCATAGGAAAAAATGTTTCAGTCTGGATTTTATACTAGAAAGTGCTATGATTAATTAATTCTTCATTGCAATAATGCAATTTAAATACTTAGCAATTTACAAAATACACCTATACCCATTGTTTAATGTCATTAATTAATATGCATATGTAAAAAAATACTATTTGAGGGGCAGAACAGTCATCTTTATGAACACTTGAAACATTTGCAGAGTATCTAGGTTCATTCCCAGAACTTCCATAGCGGATCCCAAACATCTGTAACTTCAGTTCCATTTAATCCAACTCCCTCCTCTTCCTGCATAATCCAGGCATGTACATGGTACATATACATACATGCATGCAAAACACTCATGCCCATACAATAAAAATAAATAAGTAAATATTAAATACCATTCTAGCAAGGTATGGGTTACTCTAATGTCCAATTAGAATTTAGAAATGTAATGTTAAAGAACCATAATTATATGCTATGAAACAGTCAGCATATTAGTAGACACAGTGAGACCAAATACCTTGGTTTTCCATTCAAATACTATCACAAATATCAAGTATTATTAGCCAACACTTTCTCTGTGGACTCTAAATGTGACTCAGTAGTCAAGGACTTTCATACCATTGGGGAGGCTCTAAGTTTGACCCTTAATAATACCACCAAATATATAAATAAGCAAAATAGTTCCTGCTTTCACAAGAATGAATCATGGGCTGCTTCTTTACTCAATCTTCATCCAATTTGACTTAACCCAAGTCACTTGCTGTTATGAACACATTATCTTGAATAACTGAATAACTCTTGGGTATTTTTTTCTGTTAAGTATTTCAGAAATCAGAAGAGTGAAAGACAGTTGTGATTAAACGTAGCTAGTTGATAAAGAATCTAAGGCAAATGCTCATTTTCCAGCCATGTACCAATAAACACACAAACTAATCACAAGTTCATAGAATTTAAAAAAGAAAGACTAATCAAACATACAAACAAATACACATCTCTGTAGCCTCATTAGCCTCAGGAAAAGAGAAAGGCAGCTGCAGAACTGATCTTCGAAGTACTTGTTTCTGCTTTATTTTTCTATTCTGGCAAAGATCCTTCCTGCTTTCTGAATCTAAAAATGCAGAGAGGAATACAAACCCAAAATGGTAAATAAACAAGAGGAGAAATGGAGATTTTGGTGAAGAGTTTGTTTATGTCTAAAAAGATATGTTAGAATGTAAGAAGAGTTTTGTGCATAGTATAACTGTCCTCTGAGAACCATGCAGCAGAGAATTCCCAACAGAGGCTGAGACTTACTGCCAGACATTAGGAGAGGGTGCAGGGTGTCTATGGAAGAATGGGGTGAAAGATAGAAAGACCTGGAGAGAAAGGGACAAGAACTCCACAAGAAGACCAACAGAGAAAACCAACCTAGGCCAATGAGGGCTCACAGAGACTGAAGCACCAACCAGAGAGCATGCATGAGCTGAACCTAGGCCCTCTACACATATGTAACAGATGGGCAGCTTGGTCATCATGTGGGTCCCCTAGCAAGTAGAGCAGGGGTCTCTGATGTGGACTCTGATGCCAGATTTCTGATCACTTCCCCCTAAGGAGGCTGCAATGTGGTGGTGCCTAGCTTGAATGGAAGAGGCTGCACTCAGTCCTGATGTGACTTGATGTCCTGAAGTGAAATGGCCAGGGCAGGGGCTTCCCCTTTCTTGAGTAGAAGGAGATGTGGGGGAACAGAGCAGGAGGGTGGGACTCAGAGGAGGGGAGGGAGCTATGATCTGGATTAAAGTGAATAAATAAATAAACTTATATTAAAAAAGAATAAAAGAATGTAAGAACAAAAACTGCTCTTGTTATCTTAGGGTCTTGTTGAATTAAAGCATAAAACCTAAAGCCATGCCAGCCACCAAGAAATGACTTATTGGGAAAGTAAAACATCAATAAATTTTGGCAGTGTTGTTAAATTTTGAAATAATCTACCCATAAGAGAAGAATCCTTATATTTCTCTATATGCTATATAAATGACAATATTATCCTAGCCAGAATTGGAGCATGAGATATTATTGCGCCACAAAGATTCTCAATTCATAGGCAATTTCATTTCCTAATCTTTACATTTTTTCTTTTAAATTATAACTTTTAAAATTGTAACACATCACTTTCCCTCTTCCCTTTCCTCCCTCCAGCCACACTTAGGTCCCACAATGCACCCCATTTATTTCTTCTACTCTTATGTTGACTTTTTAAAAATTATAATTGCTACACAAACATGCATAGAGACATGCACACATATATACACACACATTTCTCTGTGTGTGTCTGTGTGTATTCACAGGTATATAAATAGAATCTGCTGAATCTATTTTTCTGTTGTTTTTGTCTACATATAGCTTCAAGGCTTAGAAGCCATATGACTGCCAACAACTGGTTAATCCCTAGGAAAAGTTAATTCTCCTTCTCCCAGAAGTCATTACTTGCCTATAATTCTTTGTTTAGGATTGAGACTGTTGAAGGAAGGTCTAATATCATTGCTTCTGATAGGTTGAATTCAATGCTGAGATCTGGTTACCGCCCCTTCTGAGGCAGTCTCTTGATTGATTAATGAAAGTCTCTTATGGCCAATTAACTGGGTAGAAAGAGTATAGGAAGGCGGGACTTCCTGAGATTAGACCACAACCCTGAGCACAAACAGAGATTCCCTCTGTTTCCACCAGAACACAGAAGGAGACAGGCAAACGTCTCGAGAATGCTGGAAGGTAATCGCAGGCACATGGCAGTTTGGGATTAGGTGATCCGGGTTAATTTAGAGTAGCTAATTGAGAGTCTGACCAGCTAAGGGCTAAGCATTAAAACATTAAAAGGTTTGGTGTACTTAATTATTGGGGAAAAGACTGTGGCGGCTTAGGTCCCGCCAAGCTGCTGGTAATTCTACTGGCCTAATATAACAACTTATATTAATTAACCGAGTTTAGGTTACAGGTGGTGTAGGCCACCCTTGGTCCCGGGGCTCTTTACCCAGGACAAATCAGGAAACTGGTTAAGGCACACGGGCCAGGCAGCCTGCTCCTCTGCCAAGCTGCCGGCTGCTCTGCCAGCTTAATCTCACAGTTTATACTCAGTAATAACTACAATAAATAATTAAATTGCAGTTTCATGAGACTCTGTGAAAACTTCATTCTTTCATGTCCATGTGTCCATTTATATTGCCATTGTTCCAGTCATGTTTTTGCAACCATTTTAAGGAAAGATGGCTTCACAGAAGACTTCCTGGTATTTTTAATCTCATAACCTCCCCATCCCTTCTCCAGCTGTGTTAGCTAAGCCATAATACAAGACCTGTAATGAGAATGTATCCATTCAGGCTGAACTCCCCATGATCTGTTCATACCTTCACTATTCACAGTTGTAATTCTCTATGATAGTCTCTTTGCTGAGCTTCTTTGGTGAAAGGGTAGCTTCTCTGCAAATATAAGGATAAGCCCAGCTACCTTCCATTGCTAGGGAGGTCACAGATATTAGGAAAAACACTGCTATCATCATTTTGCTAGGCCAGTATGATTCTTTAATACATTCTCATCTTTACATTCTTAAGTGAATCTGTGACCACAAAGTCCAGCTGTTTTTCCCCCTTTCTCTTTGACTTTTGTCTTTTATTATCATATACAAAATACTTTTCCCTCTTCTTTCACATGATTTTTTTTAATACTCTATTTTTTTCTTCAAGTTACATCTCAGTAACAAACCCCTCCCTATTCCCCCTTCCTATCCCGCCCTTCCACCCTCTTCCCCCCAGAAGTTTCCCCTTTCAGTCCAACAGATGGTTCCTTCTCCTATAACACTAAGTATTATACAAAACAATAGATATAAATATGCCACATTTATGAGAGTAAATTGGCCCAGTATACCTTCCCAATGTTCAGTTTATACATATTTGGCCCCTGACTTTAACATTCTACTATCTAACCAACTCCATGAGTTTAAAGGTCTATATGTGACTCAACATTCATACTATCTTGCAACACACTTTTAAGAGTATCTTCTAAGATCTATAACACCCTCTTGATTTTATTCCTTACAGAGAGAATGCCTTTGAGTTTGGTTTTGCATCTCTAAAGTTATAACATTTACTGGAATCCTAACAGTGGCAGTAGAAACTCAATTGTACCTGGATTGCAGGTTAGTCACAGGGGCTTTTCTGGTTATGTTATGGTTGTTATTTCAAAGATTAATGGAAAATAGAGATGTCATTTATGCACAAACTATTCAGCACTGTATAAAAATGCTACAATGGTCACTTTAAGAATAACTTCAATGCACATGGTGGCATCACTTAACCTACCATAAAACTGCACCATAATAGTCCATGAAAAAGAGCTCAAGTGTTCAAAGAATGGGATCAGAATGGAACCTGAATACATTCCATAAGATTTGAACTTGTTTGCAGGGAAGTCACTTAATGCTTATCCATTCAGATCTATTTAAAAGGAATTGCCTCTCCCTAAAGCCTCTCTATTATGATGCTGTAGTCTCTAGATTGCCAAATCCATCCACCAAAAAACAGTACTTGGAAAAAGCTGCCAGATAAACAAGTTCTCACAGGCCTGGAGAGAGATTAAAGAGTTCTACGTGTACTTACTTCCAAGATGCCTTTACTTCTCCCACTGAACTGCTGCTGTGACAATCCTGGAGATGCATTGAGTTTGGAAGCAGGGAGTTTGCAAAGTGACAGGCTTGAAAAATACAATTCACCTTTTGCCCTTCCACTCCCAGCTGCAGAATACTGGGCCTCTTTAGAACTCTGGTGTCTACCTCTGAATATACTCTGATATCTTTAACAAATAAACTAAATGCCCTGGGCCACAGGTTTTCTCTTTCTTTTCCTAGTCCAAACTCTCCATTTAAATGCACATAATTAAAGAAGCATATTTATGATTTAGAAAACAATAAAAAAAAAACTCCTTTGTATCTCTTAACTCTGCACTAACCTCCATGTACTTACAAATTCAGCTAAATAATTAATACCAAACTCATATTGGCTCCAAAACTTCTTCCTATCTAAGATGTTTGTAGGAAAGACATGAAATCAAGTGCATGGGACACATGGACAGAGAGGGCTGTCTCAAACATTTATCAGTGTCTTGGTTTAAAAAACAGGGAAGCTCAATGTAACAGGGAGAGTGGGAAATAAGAGACTGTATCCTGCCTCTCACCACATGCCATTTTATGGCTCTGGTCACTTAACTCTTGGTGTCCTCATGTGGGAAAATTTCCTCTCGCACACAGTTTATGCCCTTTGATTTCCTCCCTGTCTTTTTAGCAACATCATAAGTCAAAAGAAATTCTGGAATCAATTTGAATCTACTATTAACTATTTCCCTGAATTTTGAAAGAACCCACATTAGCGTTTACAGCTAGAAGATAAGAAATATAAAATCATTAATAACTCTTGAATTCTGTCATTTTACTTGACAACCTTCAAATAGCTTAAAGGCCACAATTTGGATCCGAAAAATGTTGTTTTTGTAAAGTAGATTCAAATATCTCATCAATAATCTTTCTGATACAATAGCTATTCACTCAAAGCCTTGATTTTCCCATCTTCAAAACAGAAATGATAATGCCAATATCAAAATTGTGTTAGAAAGTTGTACTGACATCATATTCAGAACATCTCTTACACTATAAAATTACAAGAATTTTATCACAAACTCAGGTGCAAGTGTCAGTCTTTAAAGGAAAGCATGAATATACAGTGTTTTATTGAAGAAAATCATATTTATTAATTGCTAAAGGAAGCAGATAAGCCCCACAGAAGCTGAATACTCACTCAGCTTCCCTCTTAACTTGCTGCTGAAAGTTAAGCATCTCTCATACCATTTGTGTACCCTTCAGGTCCTCCCTCTTCTAGTCCATCCCCATTCTTAGGTGTCAGCTCCCAAGACTTAGAAACTCTTTATGGGAGTTTTTAATCACAGAACCCCCAGTGGCCCTTGTGTCAGGATATCAGAAACATTGCCAAACAAAACTTTAAATCAAGATGTCAACTTACTTTTTCAAATTTCTGCTAATCCTTAACTCCCACCATTTAGAAGATCATTATAGAAAACCTAGAATATGCATTAAACTGATTGTAATATGCTTTTAAAGCATAAGGTCGTGATCATAATAGCTGTAAGACATGAAAAGTATATCTAACAATGTGCAGAACTGGGGCAGGTCAGTAACTGACTACCTGTGTGTTCTTACTGTATAAATCTGCCTCTTCCACCCAATCTTCCTTCAATGGCAGGAGAAAGAGACTTTATCTCTCTGTGCCTTTTGGTTTTTAGGCAGAAGTTATTGTAGCAGTAATCACAGTGCTGCTGTTTATTTATAGATGTGTGGTTTCCCACTATACTTTGGAAAACCAAGCCTGAATCTTCTCTATGTTAGAGATTACTTGGCAAGATGCATGGGAATGGTAGATGTTTCAAAAATTTTGATGAATAAGTAAGTGGAATCCTAAGTATATACTTTTGTTTGTCAATTTATTTTGTTTTGTTATTGTTTTATTTAATTAAGACCTCTAGAGGTGACTGAGTTTTCAATGTGTTTTTGCACATTAATACAAATTAATTTTAGATAACTTCTTGGGATTTGCAGCAACAACGGAGGAGTGAGAACTAAACCATACACTGGGTATAGAAAATAACACTGAGAGGGAAAAGACATCACAGAGAGGCAAACGTTCCCACAGGAAAGGAGAAGGACTCACAGAGGGAAGGGAACATCCTAGCAGAGAGGGGAAGGCCTCACAAAGGGAGAAGTCCTCACAGAGAGGGAAAGCCTCAAAGAGAGGAAGAAGGCCTCACAGAAGGAAAAGTTTTCACAAAGAGGGAGAAGGTATCACAGAGAGTGGAAGGCCTCACAGAGAAGGGGAAGGTCTCACAGAGAAAAGGGAAAGGCCTCACGAAGGTGAAATCTTCACAGAGGGTGAAGGCCTCACAGAAGGAGAAGGCTTCACAAAGAGACATCATCATGGAGAGATGGAAGGCCTCACAGAAAGGAGAAAGTCCTCACAAAGGAAGAAGGCTTCAGAAAAGGAGTCCTCACAGAGTCTGAGAAGGCTCAAAGAGAGGAAGAAGGCCTCACAGAGTGAAAAAAAAAAGGCCTCACAGAGGGAGAAGGATTCAGAAAGAGAGAAAAGGCATCACACAGAGGGGGAAGGCCTCACAGAAGAGGAGAAGACCTCACTAAGGGAGAGAAGACTTTACAGAGCAAGAAGGTCTTACAGAAAGAGAAGGCCTCACAGAATGAGAAGGACTCACAGAGGCAGAAGGCCTCACAGTGAAGAGGAAGGCCTCACAGAATGAGAAGGACTCACAGAGGCAGAAGGCCTCACAGTGAAGAGGAAGGCCTCACAGAATGTGATGGTCTCCAGTTATTGCTCCTCCTACCAGTGTTGTATAGATAATAGATTAAGCAGATCCTGATTTCCTTAAGATGAATAGAGTGATATATGGGAAATTGTCCAAATATGCTGCATGCTTTTCCTAACTTACTCTTCACTGAGACCCTAAAAAGTAGAGAACTTAAAAGGTCTGTTTTGAATATGCACCAGGGCCTGCAAAAAATTCTCAGAGGTAGCTCCTCATAGTAGCAGGATCAGGAGTGGAGAATTCAGTCACTGCTCACCTAAGCTCCCTTTGGAGTCCAGAGAAAGCTTGTGAGCTGTGTGCCTACAGCTCTGTCCTGTATATCTGGATTGACCATGCAAGGCCAGGAAGTGTAACTGGAACTGGTACAGGAACACTCCTGCAAAAGCTGGTGTAAAGTTCATACAGAGGGCAGATGGCAGCAGGTAGGAGAGGGGACAGGGAGGATGTTTACATGCCCCACATGTTTGGCATAGTAGACACCCTCTGGTCTCTTAAACTTGGCAGGGAGGAGAGAATAGAATGCCTTGGCTAAGATAACTGTGAATCTGCACGTATCCTTGGTACTGAAGTTCTTTAGTCATGGTGGGAATGACAGACATCTTTTGTCCAAGTCTGGCAGGTATACAAGAGCAGATTCTCCCTCAGCAAAGTGCAACCACTCACAATACAGACACCCAAAAGCTCCCTAAGTAATACAAATGTCCTTCTTTCCTTTGATCCACAATTATTCATAAAAATATCCAATATGCTGAAATTCTGTTTGATTTATGATGCAGCTGAACTCCAAATACTCTTAAATCTTCCCATACCTCATGGAAAGGAAAAGGGGATATAAGCCAGCTTATATAATAAGCAAGTGAGGATGCCAAAGTCAGAACAATAGGTATCAAGATAATTTAGAGCTGCAAAAAGGCAGGACTAAGTCCAAGACAAAGCTGATGAAGGGGAGTTGAGACTAAAACTTCAGAGATAACAAGTGTGCCCTGAGTTCAAAGAGACAGAAGAAAAGAATATATAATATAACGCATGTCACTTGTTTATTAGGGAAAATGTTCTGTCCCCGCATTTTTTAGGAATTGCTTCATTTATTGTGATCCAGGCATTGTCTAGTGCTGTCAAACACCAGCCAATGGGTGCTCTAAGAGCTGAGGAGCTCCAGGGATGAGGTAAAACAGAGAGGAGCCTACTTCTACATAGGAACTTTGGTAACATGTCACAGGACTCTGCCCCAAACAAATAAGGTGTCATTTTAGGACTAAACAGACAGACAATCACAAGTATGGGCTTTGCCTGTAGAAAAGAGTAAAGAGACTTGGAAAGAACATCCTGGCTTGGGAATAAAAAAACAGTTACAGCTAAAACTTTAAAGTGCTTTTCCTGCTGTACTAAAATACCATGGTTAAGACAAGTTTTAAAATAAAGCAGTTAATTTGGCTCATAGTTCCAGAGCAGAGTCGATAGTTGTGAGGAAAGAATGACACAGGAATCCAGAGAGAAGTGACTAATCATGTGTCTTCCCACAGGAGGCTAAGGAAACAACCTGGATATGGCCAAAGCTACAAACTTTCACTCTCAGTGACTTACTTCCTCCAGGAAGGCCACACTTCTTAAAAATTCCATAACCTCATCAAACAATGCCACCAAACATGGAGCAAGTATTCTACCCCTTGAGCCTCTAGGTTATGAAACTTATATAAACTACCACAGCAGCTAATTGGTATAATCAAAACCCACCTTTATTACCCTCACAAAATCCAAGTCCAAGTGGATCAAAAACCTCAACATAGAACTGGACACACTAAATCTAATGAAAGAGAAAGTGAGGAGTAGCCTCAAACTCATTCACACAGGCGACAACTTCCTGAACAGAATACCAATAGCTCAGGCTCTAAGACCAACAATAAATAAATGGGACCTCAATAAACTGAAAATGATCTGTGAGGCAAAGGACACTGTCATTAGCACAAAACTGTAGCCTACACATTGGGAAAAGATCTTTACCAACCCCACATCTGAAAAGGGGCTAGTATCCAAAATATATAAAGAGTTGAAGAAATTAAACAACAAGAAACCAAATAATCCAATCAAAATATGGGGTACAGAACTCACAAAAGAGTTATCTGTAATGGCCTAGAGGCACTTGAAGAAATGTGCAACATCCTTAGGAAAATGCAACTCAAAACAACTCTGAAATTCTATCTCATACCCTTCAAAATGACTAAGATCAAAAACTCAAGTGACAGCACATACTGGCAAGGATGTGGAGAAAGGGGAACCCTACTCCATTGCTGGAGGGAAGTGCAAACTTGTACAACCACTTTCAAAATCAATCTGGCAATATCTCAGTAAACTGGGATTAGTTCTAACACAAGACCCAACCATACCTCTCCTGGGCATATATTCAAATGATTCTCCATCAAACCACAAAAAGAACTATGTTTGTAGCAGCATTATTCATAATAGCCAGAAACTGGAAATGACCCAGATGTCCTTCAACAGAGGAATGGATAAAAAACAAAATGAAACAACAACAACAAAAATAAACTGTGGTACGTATGCATAATGGAATACTATTCAGCTATCAAATAAGGAAACCATGCAATTTGCAACCAAATGGAAGAAACTAGAAATGCTCATCCTGAATGAGCTAACCCAGACGCAGAAAGATACAGATGGTATGTACTCACTTACAACTGATATTAACCATATAGTACAGGACAACCATCCTACAACTCACAGACTCAAAGAGAAAGGAACCTAGCATAACTATCCTATGAGAAGCTCCACCCAGCAGAAGGTCATGGACTCGGTTGCCTGTTAGTGCAACCCCTTACTCTAGCTGGGCTGTCATTCCAATCCCCAGTGTAAGAGGAAGCTCTTAGCCCACATGTGACTGATGAACCGAGGGGGTCTGATATGTGGGGATTCCCTTCATCCAAGGAGGAGAGGAGGCAGAAGGGGAGAGGGTAGGAAGATGGGATCAGGAGCATAGGAGGGAGGAGCCTGTGATCCAGAAGTATCTTGAATAATTAAATAAGTTTTTTAAAAAGCACAAAGAAACTTTCAATGAAGTGAAAGAAATAACAACATATAAATTTTTGGCAATCATAAACAGGTTATAATTTAATATATTTTTCATCTTAAATATGATACCTATTCTTTTATGAGGTTATTTTTATACTATGCATATAAGGTAATACAATGAGATTTTTAGTGTCCTATGAAATATGAAATCCTAAGAATATGTAAATTTCATTCCTTAATTCAATTAGAACTATTTCCAAAATTTTACACAGTATATATTGCATATATTTTGTATTTAGTCTATGCATAAATTGTTAAACAATAGACAGAATAACCATTACTAAAAGTACATAAGTTCAGAATTCTGGAGCTCATGAATGTGTGACATTAAGAGACAAAGGAAATTGAGGTTACTTTTTAAGAGGTCTTAAAACAGGAAGATTTTCCCAGATTATTGGCATCTGTTCAATATAATCTCCAGTTCATTAAAAATGGAAGAAGGGGCAGAAGAATATAACCGAGGAGGTAATGTGATGGCATAGAGGGACACATAGTCAGAGCAACAGATTTGAACTGTACCCAGTTCTGCTGTTGGATAGAGGAACCATGAAGCAAAGCTGCCACCAACAGTCAGAAAATATAAAGAATTAGGTTCTCCTGTGGCATATTCAAAAGGCAATGGTGCCTAGTGACACCTTGATTTTATTCTAGTGACAGCTGAGTCAGATTTCACTTTGAAGAAACACTGGTTTGGTTAAATTGAGGTAATCTGTTGCAGCAGAAATGAAATCTAATGCAGGTACCTTTTCTAAAGATATTTTTGACAAAATCTTGATGTCACAGTTCAGAACTGCCATTTTCACTTATTCCTGTCTCTGGGAGTGTGAACAGTCTGAAGAAGTCTCAGAATGGTCTTGGCTTCTTCTTGTTAGGAAGGAGAATAACAGTTTTTGGCATATGCTGCTCTCAAATTGATTAATCTATGTCCAGATTCCTCTGAGATCTCTTGATTATGTCACTTCCTTGAGGTTAGCCTTCTCGTTCAGTTATGATCAGAATTATCGTTATTTCACTCTTCTGAAAACCCTCTAGTCCTTCATATGAAATTAGTCATCACTCTGTCCTGCCTTTGGCAAGAACACTACAGAGTACATAGTCAGAAACATGCTCTCCTATCGTTACCTGATATTTTCCATGTATTGCAACCTGGTCCTTGACTTTTTGGTCTTACCTGTTCTTGTAGTTGGAGTGGACATCCACCATATACTAATACCATTTTCCTATACTGTTTTCTATCAAGAGCTGCTGTATGAAATTTCTTCTTCCTGCTTCATTTATCCAGTTACTGTTATTTCATATTTTTGAAATATAATTACATATTATAATTACCAGTGCGGCGTTTTGATTTTGGTATACATTGTGAAAGAGTTGTCATAAATCAAGCTATACATAATAAATAAAGATATCTAATTAAAATATTTAGAAGACTGGACAAATGTAAGATACTATTTCTGGTTATTATGAACAGAGCAGTAATAAATATGGTTTAGCAAGTGAATTAGAGAGGACCTAGAAGGAGTTATGGCAGGGGAATCTATAATCAGAATATATTGCATGGAAAACATCTATTTTCAATGAAAAAAAAAAAAGATCCAGTTTCATGAAGGCCATAAAAGACTCATGTTGTCTTACAGATACATATTGACTGAAAGTGGAAGGATGGTAGTTGAAAACTAAATAAACACAAATTTTATCAGAAAAATTTAAGCCAATAATTTCAAAAAGTGATGAAGAGGACCATTATATAATGTTAAAAGGGCCCATTAAAAGGCTAAAGTAATTATAAATACATGTTCACCCAACATTTTAGCATCTATTTATTAAAAGCACACATCAAATAATTAGAAGACTGAAATTACAATACATTTAGAACACAGTGCATTAATATTCTACTTTCAGCAATGGTTAGATTATCTAGACAGAAAATTGATAAGAAAACAGTGGACTTGAACTCACACTTAGACCAAGGGGCCATAGCAGCCATGTACAGAGAGTTCCATTAAAAACTAGATCACATATTCTTGTCTTTAATGTTTCAATTGGTGTCTAGCTCTGGTTAGATTCAACAAACTATGCAGCATCCTAACATACATATAACAAAGTTAAGTGACATAGCTCAGATTTTTTTCTATGAGATATGTCAACAAAATAATAACCTGAAACGTTAATATTACCATGTGCTAATTTTGTTGTATGTCTTCAACTATTCTTTTTGAATCAAAAATAGGGAAAACACAATTGAAAGACTATAGAGCATACAATGCTATCTTTTAATTTGTATATATTTAATGTGTATATATTAATATACTAAAATATATATGTATATGGATAAAAACAAGATCACTAGCTCATCTACCACTTGTACACTTTTCATTCATTAACTTATAGAAATCATGATGCAGTAAGTTTGATAGCATGTAGGTTACACACTTACAGTAAAGCTATTTTTAGTTACTAATTTATGTGTTAAATAATTAAAACCCTTATTTTTAAAACAATTTAAATTTCTGCTGCAAGCAATCTATGCAATTTAAAATGAAGATACTATAAATTTGCCACCATACTGAAGAAATCTAAAATTTCTTTGAATCAAATACACTTTATTGTCTTCAGCCATGGCAAGAATAGATATCTGGAGGCAGGAGTTTGTTCATTCACTTTTATGAGATTTGAGGTCACTATTATTTAGTATTATCCTATCTACTATTTATTTCTATCGCTCCATATGTGTTCTGTGTGAAACATTGAAGATTTGCAATTTATTTAGCTAGAAAATGTAAAATAATGAAGTGGTTAAGTTAAATATCTCATATGTAGAAGCAGTTGTTCAGTATCATGTGAAATTGGTGTATTTTTTGTAGGGAGTTAGATAAAATAAATTAGATTTAGAAAATATATAGGGGTTTCTGATACTGTCTCTTAATTCAGGGCATAAAGAGCATTATCAGCATGTGGACTAAAGTCAGGAAAAACAGGAAAGACTTAATAGACTGAAAAACAAGGTTGAAGTCAGGAAAAACAGGAAAGACTCAATAGACTGAAAAACAAGTTTGAAGTCAGGAAAACAGGAAAGACTTAATGGACTTGAAGAAACAAAGTATCTGGCCTGACATTGTTTTCAGCTGCTAAGTGGGCGGAGCCCAAATTAAGCTGAAATAGAGTTCCTCCTATTTGAGGACAGTGCATGGAGCCCAGAAGTGAAGAGGCCCCTGATGCTAGAGAGCTCCAAGAGTCCTGCTGAAAAAAGGGCTGGCCATTGATGGCCAGCTCTCTCCCTGAAGCAGAAAGAAGCCGGTGAGCAAAGAAAGCCTGAGCAAGACACCAAAAGGCCAAGGACTGGACCCTGTGGCTCAGCTTTTGCCTGGAGGGGTTTGATCTGTCCAATCAGTGGCCTAGGGGAAACTGTGCCTGGCTTTAAGGACTGAGGCAGAGCAGCTGAGTTCCTGATTCAAAAGAAGTAAGTTGGCCTGCAGACGCCTGGGGTCTCCCACAGAGAAGAAAGCATGAAGCCTTATTTAAGGTGAGACTGCAATAACCAACTTACCCTGACGAACCTGCATCTGAGAGATCCAGAAAAAGGACTGCTAAGTGTGTTAAAGAATCTACAGCAAAGACTGTGTTCCTGACAACTGAGGACCTGCCCCAGAGACTGTATCATTCTAAAAGGTTATGAAACTAGTTGTTATAATTATCAATAGGTTTAGTGGATAGGTTAAAGGGGTTGTAGGAATTTATAGGATTAATAGATAAGAAATTGTTGGTGTTTGTTATAAGTGAATTTAGTAATAAATAAATAAGTGTTAAATAATAATTTAAAAGTTCGGTTACAATTTTTCTAACATCAAAATACATGAAATGTTTTTTTTTTTTTATAAATACTTTATTTTTTTTTCTTCAAGTTACAT
>CAJQZJ010033410.1:2341352-2357601 GCA_907164525.1 Lophiomys imhausi | reverse complement strand
ACACACACACACACACACACACACACACACACACACAGAGAGAGAGAGAGAGACTAATATAAAAGAGAGTAAATAGGTGAAGAATGTGTAATATAAAACCCTCCATTTGTTATATAAATACAGTTAAAATAGCCGTAATTCATCATACAAACTCCACTGCAGATAATTCTTGGCAGTATGGTTGTCTTATAAGAGTAACAATTCTCAAAGTTATTATTGCTAGATGTTCATGAGAAGTTTGTTCTATGAAAAACAAAGATAGCAACAAAAACTGGACTTTTGGCTGCAAAGCAGAAAATTCTATGTTTTGTCAAGTTGTCTATTCTGACAACTGCTCTTTTCAGTTGTTTGATTTTTCGCTGGGCTTCTCACCTGTCTTGATTTTTTGTTTCTTACAGAAGAATGATGATCTTCTTTCTCAGAAGAGTCTGTAGGATGTGCTATAGGAGTTCAAATCTTTATTTTAACCCTTTTTATCCTCTGCAAAACAGTGCACTTTAATCTAAAGAATGGGCCAAGCATCTAATCTGCAGAGAGTTAGCACACATACAGAGAATTAAACTAAATATACACCAAGAACTACTTCACAAAGCAATTTCTATACACAGAGAGTCCTGAGTTTCTGCCTCCCCCATTGCCTTTCACAAAAATAAAGGCCTATTATCACCAGTGGGCAAATTTTGTACAATTACTCTCTGAGTGTTTCAACAAAACATGCCAACACAACTCAAACCCAGACTTCCCCACACTTTGCTTTGTGGCAAAGGGCCTCAATGGGACAGGCTGCCAGTCACAGAGATGAGAGCCAAATTGTTCAGTGGATTTGAGAAGTGGACAGATGTTCTCCTGGGACGATGGAGACAGGCCTGCCACATACATTTTCACTTGACGTGTTAACCAATATTCCCAGCCAATTATTCTGAGGCGACCAGCAGTTAATGAATGCAAAGGCAGGAGCAGGAGTCATCACTCACAGCTCCCACAAAGCCCCCACACTCCTGCCAGAGTGCTAAATTCCTCATGGGCTCAGAAAGACTCAGAGTTTCAGAGTTCCTTTGGGAGGCCTTTGGATGTGTTCCCCAGGCCTATATGGTAACACCTAAAACTGATTATAATACAGTCATCGTGGATGAATAAATATGGGACAATAACACAAACTCTGAGAATACATACTTCAAAACATGGAACATGAAAGAAAGGGTTTTACGTAGTGGAATGCATTTGAGGTCTCAAAGGTAATTACCATGAGGCACTAGAATAGGGCAATAGAAACAAAAGCAGCTGGGCCACACTAGTGATATAGTGTGCTAACATTTCTTTAGCTAATTTGCAACAGAAATATGATGTAATAAGATCTATCATTATAATGGAAATTTAAAAAAAACAAAACAATATTATGTTATCTACTTTATTTTGGAGAGATAAAATCAAAGAAGGTCAACAATTAGAATATTTTCTTCTAAGCATTCATTTGCACAAAATCATTGTGCCTACAAACATGCTTTCTTAAGCAATGCAGACTTGAAGCTGTTACCAGGGAAGTAAGAGGAAAAAGGGATATAAATTTGTTTTCAAGGAGTTAGTTATATTGAGCATCACTTCTTGGAGGTAGCATTTTCTTCCTAGGAGAATATTTGCAAGATCAAAAATTAATACACAGTTGATATATATATGAATATTATATAAAACAGGCCATTCCCTAACAATTTATATTAAACAAAGATAGCAAAAGAGTAGAAAACACAGAAGTGTATCTGTCAGTGATAAACCTGTGAAATGTCTAAGATTAATATATGTTGAACAATAGAGATTCTTGGTTCCTCGGGTGGTAGAAAACTAACAGCAAACAAGGACTCAAGAGGCCAAGCAGCTAGTACTAATTTTGGAAAGCAGCTTCCTTAAGAAAGGGTTGACCCTCCAGAGATTCCATAACCTCCCTACACACTGCCAACGACTGGAGAGCAAATATTCACATGGATGAGCCTATGGTGAGGCAGTTCTCATACAAACCCCAACAAAAATGTCTACATGTAGCCTGGCAGAAAGTGTAAGTGTGAGAACGATAGAGCAGAATGACACGATAATGGTGGAGTCTTGGGAAAGGAAGGGAATCTTTGACCCTAGAGTCATCCTAGAGAGTACCTCATCACCTGAGAAACGAACAACCTTTGCTCTAAAGGCTACCAACATAGAGTTAATACTCCTTTTTCATAAAGTGGAAGTGACGCAAACTTAAGGACTTGGGTAGAAATTCATCTGTTTCCCCAGACATTTACTGGGACCTAAACCAACAACTTTAACTTTGTTTACAATGAAGATAACTGACCTACTTACTTACTTGTGAATGTAAATTTTTACTTTATCAATTATACTCCTGCCTGGTACTCCTCTGGAAACAATCTTTATTTCATGTAGGTTTCTTAGCAACTGTGTAAAGAGAATAGCTTCAAAATCCTACATTTGCCTGTCATAAAGTCGATGATGTGTTACTGTTCTAACTGAAGCTCACATTCATGCTCTTCAGTATTTTTGGATGTGCCTTTTGTCTTTCTTTCTCAGTACTTCTTTCTGGTAACCTTTGTTCTTAACATCCATACTAGAATATTTTAAGCCACAATTCTACTTCATGCTGGCTAATTCCAGAATTATTGTGCATCAGAGTCATGTTTAAACTGGGACCAAGTTCCCAATGACTAGGGGAACTCCAGTGATAGAGGAAAGATGTGCCTCTACCCCCCCCCCCCAAGAAGTCCTCACAACGGGGCAAATCTCAGACTTCTAATTTCCACATCTTTAGGAAATAAAATTCTGTCATTTACAGCCTGGTCTATCACAACATGTCATGACATTCTGAACAGACAGAGGCACTAATCTAGTGGAAACTAGACTTCAAGTCTGTTACATCACTGAAGAGAACAAAGGGAATAAACACAACATACAGGCAATACTATTTCTGGAGCATATTTCCAAGATCTTTGACTTAAAAAGTGCAATAATCTACTCCATGTTCACCTGACTAAACACTCAGCTCTCATGGTCTGTTTTCCTATTGTAAATCCCTTCATGGAGTTCACAAGCCCTCCATGAACTGGCTGAGCTATCTCTAATCTCTTAAGGCTTTCCTCTCTTACCACTCTCATATATACAGTACAATGAGTCACATCACCTCCACATGGACTCATTGGCTTGCTCAATGATTCAGCAATACTTTATCAAAGGGTCGCTTCTCTCTGGGCATTTGTTTTTCATTCCAAAGAAAAGGACGAAGTATGTACTTGCCTGGAGATTTATGTGTGCAAGGGGGGATTTAAATGATTAAAAATATTGTGAAGAGGAGTGCACAGTGTCAAGACTTCCTCTTTCATTATGTGATGATTGTACATGGACATGAAGGAATAGAGAGAGTTGCAAGATAAAACAGAGCAATGGACGCATTTTGAATGTGGGAGAGAAGAGCCATAGAAAACACAAAGTTGTGGGACACTGTGCAAAAACCGGAGGGTCTGGCCCCTCCGGGAACATGCACAGCTCCCAAGGGACTGTTAAAAGTCCCAGGGCAAGGCTCTCCCCCCATCTCTCGCAGACACGGAAGCCACTAAATCCGGGATTCGGGACTGCCATTTGGAGAGGCACCTGGTAAGATGGATCCCAACACACATCAGGCAACATCAAAGGCCACATGGCGATCGCCCACTAGCCTACTGGGCTTCCCACACCTCAGGAAGGCCTTATAACTACTTAGGAAACGTTGCAGAATAGGTGAAGTCTTAACAAGGAAGAAACAGGGTGCACGTCGGGTGATCCGCAGCCGCTCGAGCCGGAGAGGGAGGTGGGCAGGCAGAGCAGTTGGGGAGCGAAGTGGGTGCAGGCAGGAGGGGCTGGTGCCCAGCGCACCCACGGCAAAGCAGCTAGGGAAGGAGGCAGGCTCAGTCGGCGGGAGGGGATGAAGCCCCATGCACCCATGGCAAAGCAGCTAGGGCGGGAGGCCGGCTCTGACGGCGGGAGGGGCCGAAGCTCCGCCAACCCACCACAAAGCAGCTAGGGCGGGAGGCCGGCTCAGACGGTGGGAGGGGCCAAAGCTCCGCCCACCCACGGCGGAGCAGATAGGGAGGGAAGTGGCCAGGCCTGTGGCGGAGAAGCCTAGTGGGTAACCAGAAGCCAGGGGACCATAGATGTATTCTGGTAAACCCAGACATATTAGCTGTGGAGCCGGGCCCTGTCAGCCTTCGTGACGACAAACAAAGCCCACAAAATCTGTGCCTGGGCAAACAGGTCCATACAATCAGAAGCATTACAGGCTGATCACTCATTGTGCAACATTGAGAAGTCTGAACTGGGAGCAGTGAAACAATTCCGGACCATTACTCACTATCTGGGAATAGGCTGCACCAGCTCACAGCGATTCAGGCTATTAAAACCACAGTGACCCTGAGATCCCCCTGTAAGCAACAACAGATAGCCAAGCAATTCGACTCCTTCACCAGAGCATCCCCTGTGGATCCAAGCACAGAAAACGACAAGAACAGACAGCTAAAACCACCCACATGGCCAAAGGTTCAAGAAAAAATAGAAATCAAGGAAATATGACTCCAACAAAGGAGAATTATCCTAGCTCATCCAATTCGGATGACCTCACACCAACAGTAACACATGAAAACGATGACAATTCTGCATTATGGAAAGTGATAGAGTCCCTTCAAGAAGAACTTAAATCTATGAAGGTATTCAAAGAAGCCACAATTTTACAAGCCAAAACAATGAACAACACCATTAAAGAACTCCAAGCCAAGGTGACAGAGCTTGAACAGGAAAAGGACAAAGCAATGAAAGATTTTCAGACAAAAACAAGCAAGCTGGAGAAGGAAATGTACAAAATGAAAAGTACCATACAAGACATGAAAATAGAAATAGAAACAATAAAGAAAACACAGTCAGAGTTAAAAGAGGAAGTGGAGAACCAAGGGAAGAGAACAGGAACTACGGATGTGAGAATCAACAATAGGATGCAAGAGATGGAAGACAGGATCTCAGGCATGGAAGATTCGATGGAGGAAATCAGTACAACATCCAAAGAAAATGAGAAGACTAAAAAAATCTCTCACCCACAACATCCAAGAAATCAACCACTCAATGAAAAGACGGAACCTAAGAATTATAGGCATAGAGGAAAGAGAAAACTCCCGACTCCATGGTCCAGGAAATATCTTCAACAAAGTCATAGAAGAAAACTCCTCAAACCTGAAAAAAAAGATGCCAATAAAATTCCTAGAGGCTTACAGAACACTGAACAGATTAGATCAGAAAAGAAACTCCTCTCACCACATAATAATTGAAACACCAAATGTACAGAACAAAGAAAGGATAATAAAAGCTGTAAGAGAAAAAGGCCAAGTCACATATAATGGCAGACCCATCAGAATTACACCTGACTTCTCCTCAGAAACTTTAAAAGCTAGAAGGGCCTGGACTGATATCCTACAAGTCCTGAGAGATCATAGGTGCCCCGCCAGACTACTATACCCAGCAAAACTCTCTATCAACATAGATGGAGAAAACAAGATATTCCATGACAAAATCAAATTTAAACAATATCTCCCCACAAACCCAGGCCTACAGAAAATCCTAGAAGGAAAATTCCATCCCAGAGAAGAAAACTTCACCCAAGAAAACAAAGGGAATAGAAAACCCCTCAGTAACTAAACCAAAAGAGGCACAGGACCATCACCTATACTAAACTAATGGGAAACAACAACCCCAGGTCACTAATATCCATCAACATCAATGGTCTCAACTCCCCAATAAAAAGAAAAAGGTTTACAGAGTGGATCCGCACGCAAGACCCATCCCTTTGTTGCATACAAGAAACACATCTCACTACCAGAGATAGTCACTACCTCAGAGTGAAGGGCTGGGAAAAGGTTTTTCAAGCAAATGGACCCAGGAAGCAAGCTGGAGTAGCCATCGTAATATCAAACAAAACAGACTTCCAACTGAAGTTAATGAAAAAAGACAAAGATGGCATTATATACTCTTTAAAGGGAATATTCATCAAGAGGAAATATCAATACTGAACATCTATGCCCCAAATACAAAGGCACCTACTTTCGTAGAAGAAACACTTCTAAAACTTAAATCGCACGTCGATCACAACACATTAGTAGTGGGAGACTTCAACACCACACTCACAACAATGGACAGATCATCAAGACTGAGGCCAAACAGAGAAATATTGAGTCTAAGAGAGATCATGAAACAAATGGACCTAACAGACATCTACAGAACATTTCACCCAAACACAAAGGAATACACCTTTTTCTCAGCACCCCATGGAACCTTCTCCAAAATCGACCACATAGTTGGACACAAAGATAGTCTCAATAGATACAAAAAAATTGAAATAACACCTTGTATCTTATCAGACCACCACGGAATAAAGCTGGTCTTCAACAGCAAAAGAATCAACAGAAAGCCTACACACACATGGAAATTGAACAGCTCCTTACTGGATGACCACTGGGTCAGGGAAGAAATAAAGAAGGAAATCAAAGACTTCTTAAAATCCAACAACAATGAAGACACAACATACCCAAACCTATGGGATACAATAAAAGCTGTGCTACGAGGAAAGTTCATAGCACTAAGTGCATTCAAAAAGAAAATTGTGAAAGCTCATATTAGTGAATTAACAGCTAAGCTGGGTGAATTGGAAAAAAAAGAAGCAAACACTCCCAAGAGGAGCAGAAGGCAGGAAATCATCAAACTTAGGTCTGAAATCAACAACTTAGAATCAAAAAGAACTATACAAAGAATCAATGAAGAGCATTATCAGAATGAAGTCAGGAAAAACAGAAAAGACTTAATAGACTGAAAAACAAGGTTGAAGTCAGGAAAATAGGAAAGACTTAATGGACTTGAAGAAACAAATTATCTGGCCTGACATTGTTTTCAGCTGCTAAGTGGGCGGAGCCCAAATTAAGCTGAAACAGAGTTCCTCCTATTTAAGGACAGTGCATGGAGCCCAGAAGAAGAAGAGGCCCCTGATGCTAGAGAGCTCCAAGAGTCCTGCTGAAAAAAGGGCTGGCCATTGATGGCCAGCTCTCTCCCTGAAGCAGAAAGAAGCCGGTGAGCAAAGAAAGCCTGAGCAAGACACCAAAAGGCCAAGGACTGGACCCTGTGGCTCAGTTTTTGCCTGGAGGGGTTTGATCTGTCTGATCAGTGGCCTAGGGGAAACTGTGCCTGGCTTTAAGGACTGAGGCAGAGCAGCTGAGTTCCTGATTCCAAAGAAGTAAGTTGGCCTGGAGACGCCTGGGGTCTCCCACAGAGAAGAAAGCATGAAGCCTTATTTAAGGTGAGACTGCAATAACCAACTTACCCTGACGAACCTGCATCTGAGAGATCCAGAAAAAGGACTGCTAAGTGCGTTAAAGAATCTACAACAAAGACTGTGTTCCTGACGACTGAGGACCTGCCCCAGAGACTGTATCATTCTAAAAGGTTATGAAAGTAGTTGTTATAATTATCAATAGGTTTAGTGGATAGGTTAAAGAGGTTGTAGCAATTTATAGGATTAATAGTTAAGAAATTGTTGGTGTTTGTTATAAGTGAATTTAGTAATAAATAAATAAGCCATAAATAATAATTTAAAAGTTCAGTTACAAGGAGGACTGAACATAAAAGGATTGTATTAACATTTTTAACCATTTTTCCATTTTGGTTTCGGCCCCAAACAGGTTTACTACTACCCAAATCAGCAGGAAGTCATTTTAAGATAGTGACGTCCCATACCCAGAGGGTGGGGAGGGTGTTTCTCTGCCCCCCCCCTTTTTTGGTTATTTGAAGGACAACTGAAAACTCTGTTATTGAGGGGAAGAGATTACAAGTTGTTAAATGGTCCTGTTTAATGGGTTTTGGAGGTTAGACCCAGGGTATTCCTTCTTTCCCTTTTCTGTATCCTTCTTTATCTCCTATGTAGGAATGCACGGACTTGAGAAAAATTGAGACCTAGACATAGCACAGGAAGGACCAAGAAGAAGGGTCAGATTATTGAATATGCCCTTATACCTTTGTATATTGATACAAAATTAGTAGTATATTTGGCTAAAGTGGTATTGACCATTGTTTGTTGTGCAAAAATAAGATTGTATTGGTCTACGTCGGTATTGATATTTGTATATTGATACAAAATTAAGATTATAGTTGGCCACAATGGTATTGACCCTTGTATAGGGTCTCAATATTAAGATTGTATTGGGCCACATAGGCATTGATCTTTGTATATTGATACAAAATTAAGAGTATATTTAGCCACATTTGAATAGATCTTTATATATTGATACAAAATTAAAGGTAACGCTTCCTAATGGTATCTTACCTAGAGATACTTAAAAATGAAATGTGAAGCTCTGGCCTCTTGATACCAACCATCTTATACTGTTTAGGATAGTTAAGAAAAACAAACTCCTAGTCATGCATGCATGTCACGTTGTTAGCTACTATGACAGTCTATCACAGATATTCTCTAAGCTACTCAGTAATCAAGTTGTTAAGAGACAAGCAACATTTGCTTATCTAAATACAAGAGATAGATAGGGCATCTTCAAAAACCCCAAGAGATCTGCAGAATATGGCATTCAAAGATGTGGTCTTAAATTAAGATTTTTTTTTTTAATACCGTGACATATCAGCTCCTGACAGCACCCCGTATTCTACTCCAAGTAGAAGAAAAGCATCGAAGAATCTCCAGTGTGAGATGGTTGAATTAGTGGCAAGCCTATCTCTTGGCATGTAAAAACTCCTTGCTTCAACTGCAGACAGACTGCTGTCCAAAAAGGACAAAACTTGGTAGCAGGGAAGTCGACAGCCTAGCTCTGCCAAGACAGGGTATGTTAGTCCTTCATAATCCCTGCTCTACAATAAATGTCTGTCAGAGAAACAGGACCAAAAGGCTGAAGACTGATGCTGGAATGTATGGAGAGAAATGGGAACTGTCCAGGTAGTCACTGGTTTGTCATTTCTTAGTATTGGAAGCTGCAGGCCCTGAACTTCCTATATAATCAGATATATTTATCCTTCTCAGCTCTCTGAGGTGGTTAAAGAATAGACAACTTGAGTCTCATAGCTAAATTTTGAGTTGTTTAGGAATCAAGAGGGTGTTCTAGATCTAAGAAGATGGTTATAATAGTGATGCAAGTTAGTATGAAAGCTAAGTCAGTTACAGAACTTTAAACTCATGGAGATGGTTAGAAGGTAGAATTTACTGTTATAAGAGAAAGAACCATTTGTTGGATTGAAAAGGGAAGCTGTTGGGGTGGAAGAGGGTGGAAGGGTGGGACAGGAAGGGGGAATAGGGAAGGGTTTGTGACTGAGATATAACTTGAAGAAAAAAAAATAAAGTACATATATATATATAAACTTACACAGAACATAGAAACTATATATTGAAAAAAACACCTCACAATATTTTCAAAAGTAAAATATATATATAATGTATGGGATAGTCTTAATGTAATAAAATATGATTTGTTCAAAGATTAAAAAAAAAAAGAATATGGCTCAGTGGTAGAGCACATAGGTTCAATCCTGAGTCCCACAAAAGTAAATAAAATTAATATACTTCTAACCAAATAAAACATATTTAAAGGACTAAAAAAAATTATTACTTAGGAATGAAAAAAACTATCAGAAACATTAAATTTTAGTGTCTTTGCAATGATGCTGGTACAAAGAGAGGTTTAATTTCTGTAGTGAATATACAAGTTTTAGAAACTATGTCATTACAATAAAACATGAATGAGTTTTTTTCAGAAAAGCGCCCTTTCTAATAAAATATAAATATGTTTTAATAGAAAAAAAAGATAAAACAGAGCAAGTGAAATAGAGGAGAAAAAGCTTATAAGGCAGTCAGTACACAAAGTGTAAATTCCCTGAGAAATAAGACCTGAATTTTGGAACTTTCTCTAATGTTGCTACTTCAGATTGGCTTCTGTTCTTTCTACCTTTTATTTAACTGATCCTTTTCAAAATCATCAGCTTATACAACTTAAAAGTCCCAGCATATATTAAAAATTAGACTATGTTTTCATCGGTATAGTAATTTGGCAAACAATGCCCTTGGCTACTTGGAAGTCCACTGTCTGAGTGTAGGGACTGGCTTTCTATAAGGAAATAAGTATTTCTACTGAATGAAGAGACTCAAATTAAAGGGCTTCAAGAAAACAGTTGCATACTTCTGTTATATGTAACGATCATACATTGTTGAGTACCTAGAAACCATTTTATTCCTAAGTATCCCAATGTTATATTTCATGATCATTCCATTTGTCATCCTAACAACAGACAAGGGGAAAATGAGCTGACCACCAAAGACACCTCCTACAAAGCTAAGACTGGGAAGCTGAACTTATCAATTCCATTGATGATCAATTAGGCAAAATCTACCCACAGGATCATATCAAATCTAAAAGGAGACTAAAGAGACATATATTGTGGTTAGTTTGCTATTTCTATGATATTCACCTCCAGATATACCAAGAGGAAAAATGGAGGCCAGAACTACAGATATATCTGTGAGTCAGGATGCTTGTTAAAAAGTGGTAATGAATGCTATAAGTAGAAAAACAATCCACCTGGGCTAGAAACATGCATGGCTTCATTCATACATAAATGTCATAGCAGACCTTTAACAACAATGATTCCCTAAAAATGTCAAAAGAGAAAGAGATATTGTATGAAAGTCTATAGTACACAAAATATCATAAACTGCCATTCAAAAGTATGGATAAACATCACATATCAATGTCTGAACTGCAAATTATTGGCATATTAAGTTAACATTACATTTCCTGAGAGAGAAACGAAATATTGCGAAGCAGTGGAGGATAATCACCCCTTTAACACTTGGTGCATTAATGACTGTCCTTTTGCTGGGACCAAATAACTAACAGGAAGCCACGTAACTGAGGAAGGCCTTGGTTTTTTGCTTATAGTTTGATGGGATATAATCTACAATGGAAAGACACTACTCGTAGGAGCAGACAGTTCCATGGTGAACAGGGATGTGCTCCTGTAGCATCTTATCTACTCACATCTTGCTGGGATAGGAAGCAGAGAACAGACAAGAAGTGAGGCCAGGCTACAAATACAAAGCCTTCCACTCCATCCCTAGTGAAATGCTTCTTAACGGTTCTGTAACCATCTGAAGCAACATTACCCATACAGGAACTAAATAATTGTACATATGGAGACATTTTACATTCAAATCACAACACTCACATTTCTTTCCTGTGCATATAGATTATTGTTTTCTTAGTACACCTTGAGCTTATGGTCAGGCTTTAGGAACATGGCAGCCCATAGACAACAGGAGATCAAGTGGGAATGGCTGTTTTCTTGTAAAGCTTGAATGAGTAAAGCATATTCTTGTTGGGTTTGGCCAGAGGGCTCTGTAGAATGGTTAGTTGGATCTCTTTTTATTGGTGTAAGGAGAATAGCTTCCTTCCTACTTACCACAAATTAGTAAGTACTGATGCTGAGCTATCCCTAGTAGAAACTCTAAAACTGTAGACACACATATACACACATCCCACCCCAGCCCACTCCACTTCTCCCCACACCACATCACAACCATGGGGCAGGAGTACAAGAAGGAATGGTCATAGGAAAGATGAGTCTTCATTAAAGAGGCAGACTGCTACAGAGAATATGTACATAAGAAGTACATACTAATTGATTTTTCAGTGTAGTTTGCTACATACTGGGACATTAGGAGAGTTTCTAGAGTGCTTGGACACAATAAGTGAAATCCAACTAAGATTTTAACAGATATGCTTTTCTCATCCATCACATCAATGACCTTCTGAACTTGAGTAGTTGAGAAGACCGGGTTCCATCAGCAGGACTGTCCCCTTCTGATGTTACCCCCCTCAGAATTAATCCTTCTCTTCAGCACTCAGGTCACCTTCAGGGATGCTCTATAGTAATACATCTAAAAGTGAAATGGAATATTTCAAATTTGAGTAGCATTATACCTGAAGGACCCTACTTAATCCTAGAAAAGAAAAATAATCACAATATTTGATGACTGTAACAATTTTATCAAGTTAGAACTGTAGCTTTACTCTGTGCTTTGATGACTTCCAAGGGGTAGTAGGTCCACCTTTTCAAATACCCCCCACCTGGCAGAAAGAAATGAACAGTGTTTCTCCACATTACCCTCCTCTCTCTGAACAGCAGTGGTGGCTCACCAAAACATTAAAGGATCAAATATTTTATGACTGAACCCACCACATAAAAGACTGGTCTAAACAGTAGATTTTAATTAAACTTTGGAAAGAGCATTTCTGTTTAAAGAAAATAAAAAACACAGGTGGTTCACTGAGTTCACTGAATCTAAACCTCAAAATGCTGTTTAACGTGCAAAGTCATTAAAGGATTTTATTTTTCTGGTCAGCTCTACCCCAGGTAGAAACAAGAACCTTACCATTCCCAATGATATGGGTTGTTCACATGTGTTTGGCTCTGTGCCAACTCTCACATGTTTCAACATTTTCTAACTAGAAAGAAGGGCTTTTATTACAATCACCTCATTGGCAGTTTCTGAGCACAATCTGCTTATAGTTTTTTTTTCAAAGCTTTCTTAGCACTCTCTTAGTATCATCATGTTCCTTACTTTCTGCCTGCTGCCTGTTCTCTTCCAGAAATGCTACCACTATTGGGTACATTTTTTCCTTCTATCTACTACTTCTTAGAGTATGTTCATCACCTCAGGTGCCACAGCCCATCCAACTGGGTCCTGGAACTCTGATGAGGAGTGGTGATAGACTGGGGTGATTTAAAGCTACAGTCCACAGAGTATGTACTTGGATGGACATATGGCAGCACCTCAGATACTCCGTACATTTATTTTATACAGTATGAATAAGGAAGTGGATTTGTTAATCTCTGAAGAGGTCTTTGTAGGGCAAAAGTTTGGGAGAGGGCCATGATCATACAACAATCATTTGGTATCTTTTATACATACAAGTTTCAGCTACAGGTCAAATATTTGTCATCAACTTGCGTCATGGGAATGCCTTGGCCTTCTCCTGATACTGACCTGGCATTGGATTGCCATTCTCATGGGCCTGTGGCGTTGACATTCTTGACATATTATTGCACTCATCAACCATATGTATTCACTCAAGACTTCATCTAATCTCTACACTTGGCTTATCAATTCTTTCTATTCTGTATTAATGAGAACTTATCAAAAACTAGTTATCTTTGGAACACCCATCCCAAACTAACACCAATGAAATAATTACTGACACTAATACATTAGCATTATGACTGTGTAAACAATTGGTTCTCATTTTTTGAAGTCCAGGGACTTCTAAACTTCTTTACTAAAGTAAAATGAGTGAAATTTTATGGTCAACATTCTGCTCATAAGTATGTTAGCATAAAGGGCTATCTGAGTAAGTGTTCCCAAGATCATATGGCCATACTCCACATCAGGATGGTTAGCATAATGTCCAAATACAGCCACTTACTAGTTACTACAAGTACAAACATCTGCTTCACCTGTCAGTTCCTCCATGTTCTCACTTGATAATATCACACTGTCAGAAAAGTATTTTTAGGGTGGAATTAAGTAATTTTGAGAAAAGCCTGGCATACAGTGGTGCTGGAATAGTGTGTGATATTATTTTGATGACATGTGCCAAAATTGGAGCTTGCACTATATTAAATTCTTAACACACATGAGCTCATTTAATCCTCTGCCAGCTCTAGAAAGTTCTATATTTGAGAAAACTGGTATTTGACATTTTAAGCTTGAAGTTTTACAGGAGTAGGATGGAGAAATCTATCTCATTCCAACATTCATGAAGTGGTAGTCAAGTAAAAAGATTGAAGACTGTGTTTTTCATTGAATAAACATAAATGAGGAAGGATATAACTTAAAGCACAGGATTCTACATACATCACATTTATTTTCATACAGGTATTATTCTTAAACTCAGTGAATATTTGCAAAAATATGCATACATAAATATATGGTCTGCTTTAAAGGTATTAGAGTGCTTTGCAACTTGGGAAAGATGGTCATTTGGGTGAATAGCACATTCCTGTAGCACTGAGCTTTGAGTTTGCATATTCTGCGGTCAGCAGTCATCATCCCTTAACAGTAGAGTGACCAGTTTACCAAAACTAAAAGTCTAATGACTTTAACTCTGCTTTTATATTTCCATAGAATGACCTCTAACATTCCCCATAATTCTCATTGTTAAAGGTATAGCTTGTTATGAAGGTTGGACATCGCTCGTGACATGTTTGTGACATTTTATCTTGTTTAACTTCCTTTCTGGGATTTTTATCTTATTTAACTTCCTTTCCACATTATTGATTTCTTAGTGCATTTAACAGGACTATCAGTAGCTTTTACATAGCTCTGCTGTTTAGGAAGATTTTAAATTGTAACAAAAGTGAACAATGTAGGTGTATATTTTAAATCACCAGAGTTTTGTAGAAGTTGCATTATAAGCGAACAGCTATAGGCTTCACACATTACCAACAAGGCTTGCTGGCATGACTTTTTAACATAGAGGTATTGCTCCTTTACGACTATTAAAGTATATTACATAGCTACCTGTACCTTAAATGAGGGAGTTGTGTGGTTAATGATTAACTTTGAAATGTTTGCATGAATTACAACATTTTGCCTTGTATAAAAATTACCATAATACTTCAAGTTATGTGATTAGCAAAAGTTCTCCTTCTCAACACACACACACACACACACACACACACACACACACACACACAAACACATATGGATGCAGGTGCACATACACCCACACATTTCATATAAGTTGGAATGCAATTCATATTGTCTCCTTTTGCATGATGACTAGATATAAAAATTTTGCTCTCTAAGAAACGCTCAGTGACCACTCTTCATATTTACTATTTCCTACTAGCATGCTCATACCAAGGGATGCATTCTGTATCCTGGAAAAAAAGTTAATGGATGAGTTGAAAAACAGATCAGACAATCTGAATAGCAAGAGAAAGCAAAATCCACGATAACTTACACAGAGCAATTTTTACATGTCTGGCTTCAAACTCAATGCATTATATAAATTACTTTGGCTTTTCTCATCATCATGACTCAGTATGGATAAATAAAAGTAATCATCATCTGATATAGATCAGAGAATGATTGCATAGTGTTCAGCATTATTAGTCACTACAGTTTGCTAATTTGATAAAGAAGATGTAGGAATAATTGAAGATGGTATCACCTTTCAAAGATGTATTCTTCACATGGGATTTCAGAATATAAGTTTGAATTGCTGGTGAACATGAAAGAATATGTATTAATACAATTTATATGCATTTCTGCAGTGTCTTTAGTTGTTTATATAAAGAAATAAGTTGTAAGCGTAAAAGTGGTGAAATCAAGTTGGTATACACTGACAGTTTTACAGAATTATTGAAAGCACTTTCCTTTGAAAGTAAAACTTCTCTGCGAAGATCTGCCAAAACACAGCCTTCTCATACAAAGGCAAATGGGAACTAGAGAGATAGCTCCTAGGTTAACGTTCTAGCTGTATTTCCAGAGGATCCAACTTTGGTTCCTGGAATACATGTTTGGTGATTCACAACTGCCTGTAACTCCAGTTGCAAGGGATCCAGAGCTCTCTGTTGGCTCCCGAAGACACCTGCACACAGATGATGTGCACACACACACACAATTTTTAATTAATCTTAAGTAGTCAAATGACAACAATAATACTCAAAATGTTGAAAGGCTAAAAAAAATGTCAGAACAATCCACAGAAATATCAAACACTTTTCTTTTTCTGACAAGGTTAAAATGAAAAATTTCCTGTTTTCTAGATAGCTAAGCTGTAACAGTTAGTTACATAATATTCAGAATCCTCTATGTCCTTAGCTATGAAATTAAAGCAATATTCTGCCCTATAATTTTAAGAAATCATTTGTTAAGCTTAAGAAATCTAACTTTATAAGAATATATATAGAACTTTAAACTCATGGAGATGGTTAGATAGTAGAATGTTAAGGTCAGGTGCCAAATACATATGGACTGGACATTGGGAATGTATGCTAAGCCACATAACTCTTATAATTGTGGCCTATTTATTTCTGTTGTTTTGTATTATATTTATAGTTATAAGAAAAAGAACCATTTTTTGAACTGGAAGGGAGAGCTGTTGGGGGGAAAAAAGAAATACCTTAAACTAAAAAA
>CAJQZJ010033410.1:2301584-2316352 GCA_907164525.1 Lophiomys imhausi | reverse complement strand
ATTGATGCTGGAATGTATGGAGAGAAAATGGGAACTGTCCAGGCAGCCACTGGTATGTCATTTCTTAGTTTTGGAAGCTGCAGGCCTTGCACTTCCTATATAATCAGATATATTTATCCCTCTCAGGTCTCTGAGGTGGTTGAAGAATAGATAGGTAGAATCTCATAGTTAAATTTTGAGTTGTTTAAGAATCAAGAGGGTGTTCTGGATCTAAGAAGATATTTTTAAAATTGTGAGGCAATTTAGTATGAAAGCTGAGTTAGATATAGAACTTTAAACTCATGGAGATGGTTAGATAGTAGAATGTTAAAGTCAGGTGCCAAATACATATGGACTGGACATTGGGAATGTGTGCTAAGCCATATAACTCTCATAATTGTGGCCTATTTATTTCTGTAGCTTTGTATTGAAAGACCCGGGGGAGGAAAGTCTGTCTCCTGACTCCCGACACTCAGGATATCATGGCCACCCCAAAACTTGCAAGAGACCATCTTGATGCAATTGCAAGAGGTTTATTTCGGGAGAGGGGGGCTCAGTGCACTGAGGGTGCCACTCGTATCCCACGCAGGGGTAGGAGCCGCGATCCTGATTTGGGGGAGAGTAGAGTATTTAAGCCACAACCCAAAGGGGTGAGGGGAATTACAAGTGGAGAGTACCAGCCCAGCCCATTGTTTACCACAACCCAAGGTGGGAGGTGAAATATAGGTGGAATGTACCAACCCATTAGTTAGTCAGCAGGAAACATCCTACACCTGTTTTTCTCAGGAATGAATTTAATCTTACTTCACCAATGGCTTTGTGGTCAGCCTGTTCCTGAAACCCTGGGGGCCTGTGATAGTCACCTGCTTTGTGGCCAGCTAGTTCCTGGAGCCCGGGGCTCATGACCCATATGACCTACATTCTTGGTTCTACCCTTTTTATGGTAAGCTAAGTTCCAGGAACCACCTGGTGGCTGGCCTGGCTCTACTGTCGACTTAGGGGGTCTTTTAATAATTTTCATTCCCTTCAGTATTGTATTTATAGTTATGAGAGAAAGAACCATTTGTTGGACTGAAAGGGAGAGCTGTTGGGGAAAAAGAAATACCTCAAACTAAAAAAAAAAAAAAAAAGTGAACAGGATTGGGGATTGAGGGGGAGGAGGGTGAAGGGTGGGACTGGAGGGGGAATAGGGAGGGGATAGTGATTGAGATGTAACTTGAAGAAATAAAAAATAAATTATTAAAAAAAACTTACACATCATATTGACTATAGCCTATTATATAGATCTGATTTTATTTATATTACCTCTGAGAAATCCTATTTCCAAACCAGGTCACAATATGAGACAATGTAATTAAAGAATTTCTTATATTTTATTTATTATTTTATGTATGAATGGATATATGCCCTGAATGCATATTTGTGTATTAAATTGAGTTATAAAAGGTTGTGATCCACCACGTGTGTGCTGGACACCAAGCCCAGATCATCTGTAAAAATCAGGCAGTTGTCTTCACAGCTGTGACATTTCTCCGAATCCTGCATGAATATTTCAAATGTATGACTATTAGTCATACACAACTCTGCTAAAAATAATACAGTGATTTATTTGGTTTGCAGCAATCATTGCTGATTGTTTACCACAAATCTTGCTCACAATATTGTTCCATGCCTCCAGAAACCTTAACTTTTCATTGTTGTAATTTATGATGTATCCAAAGTTCTCAGAACAGCACTTGACATAAGATTTCTGTACACGTTTATTAAAAAAGAAAAGGAGGTTGGCAAGATAGTAGCAATATGCTCGGACACATTCTGATAGTCAGGAAGACCAACTGGACCACGGTAGAGATATACTCCTGCTGAATGGCAGTTTGAGAGGTGCAAGCTTATCTTGGCTTGCCCAGCAAAAAAAAAAAGGACAATAAAAAAACTATGTATTGGACTTATAGACACTAGAAGAACAGAGATGCTAGACATGGGAGACAGAGCACTTCCCATCAGGAAACAAAGCACTTCCTGCTGCAGTGGAATCTGTTCTTTTCATGATGCCAGCTGGGGACTTTGACCTCCAAACAAAGGCACTTCTCAGTTTCCTGCATCCGCAGTTTCTGAGCAGGTATTCTGACATCCCCCCAAAAAAGACCATAGGAGCCACTACAGTAAGACTCAGGGTGATTCTCCCTGGGATTCACAATATAGAGGCATCTGAATGACCTGTAACTGGGTGATAGAACTAACAGACACTGAGCTTCTCTGAGCCTAAGTGTGCTGTGGACAGGATATAGACTACATATTGGAACTCCCTGACCCCCTATCTTGCCTGGGCAATTAGCTGGGCACTCTGCTGGTCACTCAGGGTACAGCATCTACATCTCAGCTCAGAGCAGTAAAGCAATTCTGGACCATTATGTGCAGCCTGAGCAACAGAGCTGCACCAGTTCACAGAGCTTCAGTCTGAGAAGCACAGGTTGACCCTGAGACTCACCTGAGAATAGCTTGGGAGGACCATCACCACAGTCCTGACACCTTACTTACAGGGAAACTGCTAGAAGCCCCACCACCCTAGGCAGCCTGCTCTGGAGCATAGCACATTGGGCAGGGAAAGGGGAGCTGATCTTCCCCTGAGTCCAAGTGCTGTAGACACCTTGTGAACACCATATTGGAGCTCCCTGCCCATGCCTCCTTTGGCAGGTCACTCAGTCCACAGCTTTGATATCTCTACCTGGAGCAGTAAAGCAGTTCTGGACCAATGAGTACTGCCCCAGCGAGTGGGCGGCACTAGACCACAGAGCTTCTGACTGAGAGGCACAGGTTGAAATTCAGATGCCCCTGAAAGCAGCCTGGGAGTACCATGACCACAGTCCAGACCACAGTCCTGATGCTCTAGATACAGGGAAACTGCCAGAAGCCATACTGGCTCAGCAGGCTGGAGAGGAGCACAGTGATTATGGCCAGAAAAAGGCAGCTGAGTGTCCTCAAATCCAAGCACTGTTGTCAGGCTGTAAACATCAGAACTCCCTGCTGACACCTGCCTTGCTCCTCAGTTGAACATCAAGGCTACAACACAGAGAGTTGCAACCCTGGATCAGTGAAACAACCCAGGACCATTGCTCATTTGTCTGGGTAACATGAACTATACCAGATCACAGTGCTTCTGGTTGCAAGGCACATGTTGAACCTGAGAGCCCCCTAAGAGAAGCTTGAGAGGCCCATGATAATGATCCTGACGCACAAGCTTCAGGGGAACTGCAGCTCTAGACTACAATCTGTGGCCAGTGGACCCCCACCAACACCACTAAGAAGACCAGCTGGATCGCAGTAACCTGCAGGTGGGAACAAACATCAGACACCAACCCCTGTCCTGAGTACCCAGTTGGGACACAACAGGAAGGGGTGATCTGTGGGAGGCCCACTGAGAACTAGCCCCCATCAAACCTGTGGAGATCTACAGACCACCAAGATTCTATGGCCTCTATACCAAAGCTCCTTTGTTGGCACCAAGTCCAGAAGGTACCAGGAATAAACAGCTAAAGACAACCAGATGACTAAAGGACAGCGAAAGAACAGAACTGACAAAAGTCAGGGAAGTATGACTCCAACAAAATTCAGCTCTGCTGGTACAACAAGCTCTGACCAACCCACCACTGCTGAAACACATGAAAATTATGGTAAATCTACCCTTAGGAAAATGATAGAGGCCTTGCAAGAAGAAAATGAATACCTGAAAGAATTTCAAGAAAACACAATTTTACAATTAAAAGCAATGGAGAATTCCATTAGAGATATCCAAGCTAATTCAGTCAAACAATAGTGAGAATAAAACAAGGCTATGAAAGATTTTCAGGAAACGACAACCAAATTGGAACAGGAAATGTATAAAACAGTTCAAGACTTGAAATTGGAAATGGAAGCAATAAAGAAAATAAGCAGACAATCATGGAGGTAGAAAACTGAGGAAAGAAAACAGGAACTACAGACATGAGTATCAAAAATAGGATACAAGAGATGGAAAATAAAATCTCAGGCATGGAAGACTTAATTGAAGAAATTATTACAACAACCAAAGAAAATAAAAAAAAAATCTAAAAAATTCCTCACTAAAACATCCAAGAAATAGAGAACTCAATGAAAAGACAGAGTGTAAGAATTATAAGCCTAGATGAAAGAGAAGACTCCCGACTCCAAGAACCAGGTAGCATTTTAACAACATCATAGAAGAAAATTTCCCAAACCTAAATAAAGAGATGCTGGTAAAAGTCCAAGAGACATACAGAACACCAAATAGGTTAAATCAGAAAAGAAATTCCTCTCACCACATAATAATTGAAACTCCAAATGTACATAACAAAGAAAGAATATTAAAAGCTGCAAGAGAAAAAGGTTAAGTAACATATAATGGAAGATCCATTAGAATTACACCTGACTTCTCTTCAGAAACTCTAAAAGCCAGAAAGGCCTGGTCAGAGGTCCTACAAGCCCTAAGAGAACATAGATGCTAGCCGAGACTACTATACCCAGCAAAACTTTCTATCACCATAGAAGGAGAAAACAAGATATTCTATGACAAAATCAAATTTGATCAATATCTATCCAAGAATCCAGCTCTACAGAAGACCCTAGAGGAAAATTCCAACCCAGAGAAGATAACTACAACCAAGGAAACAGGAAAAAAAATCTCCACCACAGCTAAACCAAAAGAAAACACAAACACACAACCACGACCTACATAAAAATAACAGGAAATAACAACCTATGGTCATTAATATTTCTCAACATCAATGGACTCAACTCCCTAACAAAAAGACACAGGCTGACAGAATGGATCCGTAAATAAGACCCATCATTTTGCTACATACAAGAAATGCATCTCAATAACAAAGATAGACTTTATCTCAGAGTAAAGGGCTGGGAAAAGTTTTTCCAAGCAAACAGTCCCAGTAGCAAGCTGGAATAGCCATCCTAATATCAAATAAAATACACTTTCAACTGAAATTATTCAAAAAAATAGAGAAGGACACTACATACTAGTCAAAGGAAAAATTCATCACGATGACATCTCAATACTGAATATCTATGCCCCAAATACAAGGGCACCTACATTTGTAAAAGAAACTATTTTAAAGCTTAAACCACACATCAATCCCCACACATTAGTAATGGGAGATTGCAACACCTCACTCACACCAATTGACAGGTCATCAAGACAGACACCAAACAGAAAATAATGAGATTAACAGAGGTCATGAACCAAATAGACCTAACAGATATTTACAGAACTTTTCACCCAAACACTAAAGAATATATCTTTTCAGAACTGTATGGAACCTTCTCCAAAACTGACCATATAGTCAGACACAAAACAAGCCTCAACAGATACAAGAAAATTAAATTAACCCCTTGTATCTAATCAGACCACCATGGATTAAAGCTGAACTTCAACAACAACAACAAAAAATTTAAACATTCATGGAAACTGAACAACTCTCTACTCAATGACTATGGGGTCAGGAAAGAAATAAAGAAGGAAATCAAGTACCTCCTAAAATTGAATGAAAAAGAAGATAAAACATATCAAGTCTATGTGACACAATGATACTGGAAGCACTAGGAAAAAAAAGACGGAAACACTTCCAAGAGGAGAAGACAGCAGGAAATCATTAAACTTAGGGCTGAAATAAACAATTAGAAACAAAAAGAATCAATGAAACCAAGAGTTGGTTCTGTGAAAAAATCAACAAAATAGACAAATCTTTAGCCAAACTAACTACAAGGCAAAAGGAAAATACACAAATCAACAAAATAAGAAATGAAATTAGAGAAATAACAACATATATAGAGGAAATCCAAAGAAACTATAGGTATTAGTTCAAAAACCTGTACTCCACAAAATTAGAAAAGCTAAGTGAAATGGACAATTTTCTTGATAGATTCTGCCTACCAATTTTAAATCAAGATCAGGTTAACAAATTACAGTCCTATAACCACTAAGGAAATAGAAGAAGTCATAAAATGTCTCCCAATCAAAAAAAAAAAAAAAAAAAAAAAAAAAAAAAGCCCTGGGCCACATAGTTTCAGCACAGAATTCTACCAGACCTTCAAAGAAGAGCTAATACCAATACTCTTCAAACTCTTCCACAAAATAGAAACAAAAGAAACACTGCCAAACTTATTCTATGAGACCTAAACCACAGGAAGACCCAACAAAGAAAGAGAATTTCAGACCAATTTCCCTCATGAACATAAATGCGAAAATACTCAGTAAAGTATTTACAAACTGAATCCAAGAACTCATCAAAATATCATACACCATGATCTACTAGGCATCATTCCAGGAATTGCAAGGATGGTTCAACATATGAGAATCTATCAACATAATCCACTATATGAACAAGCTGAAAGGAAAAAAAACAAACAAACAAAAAAAAAAAAAACACATGATCATCTCGCTAGATACTGGAAAGGCATTTGACAAAATCCAACACCCCTTCATGCTAAAAGTCCTGGAGAGAGCTGGAATACAAGGACCATACCCTAAAAATAATAGAGGAAATATACAGTAAGCCTGTAGCCAACATCAAATTAAATGCAGAGAAACTTAAAGCATTTCCCCTAAAATCAGGGACAAGCCATGGATCGCCTCTCTCTTCATATCTCTTCAACATAGTACTTGAAGTTCTAGCTAGAGGAATAAGACAATTAAAGGAGAATAAGGGGATACAAATTGGAAAGGAAGAAGTCAAAGAATCCCTATTTGCTTATGATATGATAGTATACACAAGTAACCCCAAAAATTCCACCAGAGAACTCCTACAACTGAAGGTGTTTACCTTCAGAAAGGTGACTAGATACAAACTTAATTAAAAAAAAAAAGGAAGGGGATGGGTGGATTGAGGCAGAAGAGGGTGGGAGGATGGGACTGAAGGGGGGAGTAGGGAGGGGATTGCGATTGAGATGTAACTTGAAGAAATAAAAAACAAAGTAAAAAAAAAAGTCAGTAGCCCTTCTTTATATAAAAGATAAATGGGCCGAGAGAGTAATCAGGGAAACACCCTTCACAATAGCCGCAAACAATATAAAATAGCTGAAAGTAACTCTAATCAAGCAATTGAAAGACCTGCATGACAAGAAGTTCAAGTCCTTGAAGAAAGAAATTGAATAACACATCAGAAGATGGAAAGATCTCCCATGCTAATGGATAAGTAGGATCAATATAAGAAAAATAGCCATCCTACCAAAAACAATGTACAGATTCAATGCAATTTCCATCAAAATATCAACACGGTATTTTTACAAACCTTGAAAAAACAATTCTCAGCTTCATATGGAATAACAAAAAAAAAAACCCTGAGTAGCTAAAAAAAAAAAGAAAGAACGAAAATGAGTGCTACTTATCAAAATGTTTGTCTATTGTATATTACACGAGAAGCACTATCAACATTTGCTTTATCATCGTAAAAGCATGCATTGATTTTGAATTATCTTTCACAATTCTGCAAAAGGTTCCAAAATGTCTGTTTGTTATAAGAGTTCCAATTATTAAAAGTGCCTTCATTATTAAATAAGCTAATATGTGCAAACCTATGTGATATATTGTTGCAAAGTAAGCTCATTAAGAAAATATTTATTATAAAATATGATGGTATAGGTTAATAAAGTTAAAGACATTTTAAGAAAATTAAGTATGACTACATCTTACTTCATATTTGTCAATTACATTGATCAGTTCATTGATCAGAATCACTGACTAGTGATTTTGCAAACACAATTCATAATAGCTTTGCCTGTTTGACTTATTCAAGCATGCACATGTTGATCATATTGGTGACATTTAATAAAATTAGTGTGTTCTCTATAAAATTGCAAGTACTGAAAGTGTTGAATCTTTTTTTCATTTGTTTTGGGGAAATTCTGTTTAAGGGAACAAAAATAACTACTGGCCACTTACAAAGACTGCGAGCCCTTGTATGTCTTACTTGTATTGGTTTCTTTCTTTTAAATATTAAAGCTATAGAAATATTCCAGAATAAAGATCTTCACAAATAAAGCCCAGAAAGGACCCAATTTTCTTGTTCTCATAAATATGAATACTAAGATGAGCATTTAACAGTGATGTAATCTCTC
This sequence comes from Lophiomys imhausi, assembly GCA_907164525.1. Taxonomy (NCBI): domain Eukaryota; kingdom Metazoa; phylum Chordata; class Mammalia; order Rodentia; family Muridae; genus Lophiomys; species Lophiomys imhausi. The sequence continues at coordinate 2,308,249 of CAJQZJ010033410.1, read as the reverse complement.
TGAAGTTATATTAACGCCATGTGATTTCACTAGTACTACAATGGTTGGTAATGAACTTTCAGTACAAATGAACTCTGCTGCTGTGTAACAGTTTTCTCAGACATGAAACGTTTCAATGTGAAGGGAGGCTCCCTAGGGCTCAGGGAATTCTAAGTTGAAGCACTCCCTCCAGATAGGAGAAGCAACACTCCTGAGACTCATGAGTAAACAAACCTCACATGTCTGGGAAAGCTGAAACTTGCAAGCTTCTCTTGCCAACTCTTCAAGGTTGCATAAGCTAGAAAATATAGCTGGGTGTTGGGGAAAAAAACTCTGGAACCGGTTGAGTTGCTTGCACGTCCTGCATGATTGCAGCTTTTCCTACTGCGGGGTGGACATTTCAGTGTCAGTTGCTTTTTATTTCTCTCGAATTCTCAAAGTACCCCGTTCTCACATTTCTGCAAGTAGTCCCAGTAAACTCATTCATTTGACAAGTTAGTCTTTGGGGAAAAAAAATATCCTGACTTTGGTGTGTTGTCATTTCTCTGTCTGGGCTGAGGAGATATTTGTGCTACATCTATCTTCCCAGGAAAAGTCATACAGAGCAGTTACTGTCTGTGAGAAATCATAAGCAATCCTCTTATTAGCCCCTGCGTCCAAGAGACCTACATCATATCTGCCTACAGCCCAGGCGTTTGTGGTCCCTTGAGACTGTCAAGTCAAAGGAGTGTGCAGAATAAATTAAAGTTAAAATATTGTCCAGAACAGACCATATGTTCAACCAGACTGCATTTGCCTTGATGGGGGGATGTAAGTGTTAAGAGAAATCATGTCTCACTTGTCAGAAAATTGAATTAGGACCGGAAGGAAGAGGGAGATTGTAGACAAGAGAGTCAGGAAATTTAACAGATATTCTCCTGAAATTAACAGATGTAAGACTAGTGGCCAAAAGAGCCTTAATCATTTTACTATTTCCCCTAGGAAATACATAAAAAAACTATCTTCATTTTTTTAAAATATGTGCTTTTTCTACTTTTCCCAGAGCATGCAATTTTTAAAAATTGCAAAAAGTCTAGTATTGACAAATTAACCAATTTGCTAGCTAATGACAAATTTTAAAAATATACAACTAATAATACACAGATCAAACAGGTTATAGCTAGAAATATACATGTATATACATATATACATGCACTAATAAACAGTGAGGCCATGAATTTGAGCAGCGAGAGGGACATGGGAATGTTTTGAGGGAGAAAGGAAAGGAAGAAATATAAGGACAAATATATTTATATTTTAAAAAATGTTTAAAAATTAAAAACAAAGAAACAAACACCAAAAGTAGCAGAGGGATACATTCTAGAATCCATATGAAAACTATTACCAAAAAAAAAAAAAAAAAAAAAAAACCAGCAAAGATTCTTCTGGTTAGAAAAAATATATATATTTATTTATTTCTACTTTATGTCAGTAAGAAATAAGCAAAGACTTCTTTTGTCAGAAAACATACTTTCTTATATATACATAGAAAATAACAATACAAAGTCCCAATTAAAGAGCAGGTTAATATGTGAGTAGAAAAAAATAACACAAGAGATGGGATAGATTACTAGAGATCACACATTGGTCAGCTAAAAAGGGGATTAATAAAATGTGAGTCAGTGAATGTAGGAATTGTATGGATGCCAGGGAATATTGTTCAAAAAAGGGGACAGAAGGTGAATGGTGATTGTAATAATAAAGGGAACCATTAATTTTAGTTCAGGAAAGAAAATATCAACAGACGTGTTGAGATTTGTTCAAATTCAAATGGAAAATATATAGGGGTCTGAGAGGATAGTCAAGAGCAAACTCAAATTTTTGTCAAATTGTTAACCAATAACTGAATTGGAGATGGACTAAAACCAATTCAATATGTGAAGGGATTAATTCTACAATAAATATTGCAGTGCCTATTAGGTATTCATACTAGCAAGAAGAAACAGAACTTATTCCACAAAAACTTCTTGTATTGATAGATAATAAGAGTGTAAGGAGGAAGATTAATAATAAAAATAATTAATTAGATCAGATACATGATACATAACAGGTAATAGATAAGTGATAGATGATAGATAATAAATAGTAAATAGGTGATATATACACATATGGATAGATAAAAGAGAGATGACACATTATAGGTTGATAAATGATAGATGTGTGGATCAATAGATGATAAGTATAGATGACAGGTGATACATTAGCTACAGATATATTTAAATATATGCTAGATGATAGATACATAGCTCTATACAAAGATTATGTACATAGATAATAAATGATTAGATAGAGAGATGATAAGCAAATTGGTATATAGAGACATAGATGATAGGTAGATGATTGATTACAGATAATTGATATAGATAGATAGGTAGGTGATAACTAGCTAGCTGATGACCATACCATGGCTGACCAGATCCTGGTTCATGTGTTTAAAGTCGGACTAGCTCCTATGTTTTCGAAGTCTTTTTAATCTGCCTTTGACAAAAGACAAACTATGAGCTACAAATTAACCAACATGATTTTTGTGGTAAGAAAACAATGAGAGCCATAATATTGATCATTGATCATAGTATTTATTATAGGCATTGATAATTTATAGGAAGACAGATAAAAATAAATAATATTTGGATTTTCAAAGTGTCTATTTTACCATTTGACTAAATCAGAATAGACTAGTGTATATGTAATTAGCTGGCCTGACTTTACCTGATCATTCTTCTTGAAAAGGTGTACTTACAGTTTCATTCCCAGGTCACCAGCATTGAAGTGGATTATAGGAGTAAAGGGAAGGAAGGACTGCAGAACAAGTATTCAGTTACTATTCAGAATAATTATCAGGCAATTGCTTTTCCTCAAGTAGTATACAAAGAGTAACCAATACTCGTAGGGGATGAAAACACTTAGAAAACATATATAATGTAATAATTTTAGTTAGAAGCATTTTCTACGAAGTGGCCAAGGTCTTAGAGGTAATATACACATCCTCCTTTTAGGCTGTTCTGCTCCACAGTTCTATGTAATAATGACAATTCAGAAGAGCATCCTACCAGGGATATAGAAGCAGGACCATCATGACCACTTACTGGCCAAATTAACCTTGAAACCAAAACAATTATGGGATGTTTAAAAATATTCAGCCATGAAAGACTAGGTATTAGCCTCCCATAGGGGCTGGGAAATATAGAGGAGAGTGTTGAAAGACTATGGCTCAGTAGATTGAGTATGCCACGAATGAAGAATGATGCAGGTTAATATCCAAAATTTACAAAGAATGCAAGAAATTAAATGCCAAGAAACCAAATAATCCAATCAGAAAATGGGGAAAAGAGCTAAATGGAGAATTCACAAAGGATGAATTCCTAAAGGCTGAGAGACCCTTGAAATGCTCAGCATCCTTAACCATCAGAGAAATGCAACTCAAGATGACTCTGAGATTCCGTCTCACACCTGTCAGAATGGCTAAGATCAAAAGCTCAAATGACAACACATGCTGGCAAGGGTGTGGAGAAAGGGGAACCCTCCTCCATTGCTCCTGGGAGTGCAGGCTTGTGCAACCAATATGGAGGTCAGTCCAGCGATATCTTAGAAAACTAGGAATAGCTCTGCCTCTGGACCCAGCCATACAACTTCTGGGTATACATCTAAATGATTCCTCACCGAATCACAAGGAAGTTTCCTCATCTATGTTCATAGCAGCCTTATTTGTAATAACTAGAAACTGGAAACAAACCAGATGTCCCTCAACCGAAGAATGGATTAAAAAACTGTGGTACATCTACACAATGGAATATTGCTCAGCTATCAGAAACAATGAAATTATGCAATTTGCAGGCAAATGGATGGAACTAGAGAAACTCATTCTGAGTGAGCTAACCCAGATTCAGAAGGATATGCATGGCATCTATTCACTTTTGGTCAGATTTTAGCTATATAGTACATGATATCTATACCACAACCAACGCACCAAAGGAAACATGGACATAGACTTTTTCTTTTTCTCCCTGTCAATGAGGCACTTTTCCCTAATGGTGCTGCCTTGTAGGTCCCCAGTGTATGAGGAGGCTCTTGGCCCTCATATGCCTGCTGAACTGGATCGAGGGACTGTTATGTAGGGACACTCCACTCCAGAGGAGTGGGATGGGAGGGTGAGGGGGTAGGGGGTGGAAGGGCGGGAATGGGAGGGGTGGAAAGAGGACACTATGTGGAGATGTAACCTGAAGCAATAAATAAATAAAATGGGAAATAGGAAAAAAAGAATGACACATAAATGTCAGGTTTGAATTATATGAAAACAATATTCAAATGTCTGTGTCAACATTTGGTATAGTGGAGGATGACCCTTGGTGAAGATATGCCCTGGTTCTAAATTACTTGGTTCATTAACCAGCCTAAGAACTTGATTGAATGTTTTGAGGTAAAAGCAGATGGAAAAAAAAAGTAAAAATCAGAAGGAACATAAATTCCAATGAGTAAATATTCAATGTCAGATACATAGGAGACAGGTATTTCAAAAAAGAGAAATAAAATTTAGGCAAGAAAATATAGAAATTCTTTTTTTAAATTTTATTTATTTGTTGCTTCAGGTTACATCTCCATCATATTGTCCTCTTTCTCCCCTTCCCAGCCCCTCTCTCCCACCCCCTACCCCCTAACCCTTCCATCCCACTCCTCTTGTGTGGAATATCCCTAAAAACAGCTCCCCACCCCAGTTCAGCAGTCATATGAGGGACAAAAGCCTCCTGATACACTGGGGGCCTACAAGGCAGTACCAACAGTGAAAAGGGTCTCATTGCCAGGGAGAGAAAATTAAAAAACAAACCCAAAAAATCTACCTCCATATTCCCTTTGGTGCATTGGTTGTAGTATAGATATCCTGTACTATATAGCTAAAATCTGACTATAAGTAAATAGATGCCATGTGCATCCTTCTGAGTCAGGGTTAGCTCACTCAGAATGAGCTTCTCTAGTTCCATCCATTTGCCTGCAAATTGCATAATTTCATTGTTTCTGAAAGCTGAGTAATATTCCATTGTGTAGATGTACCACCACAGTTTTTAATCCATTCTTCGGTTGATGGACATCTGGGTTGTTTCCAGTTTCTAGTTATTACAAATAAGGCTGCTATGAACATAGATGAGGAAACTTCCTTATGATTCCAAGAGGAGTCATTTGGGTGTATACCCAGAAGTGGTGTGGCTGGGTCCAGAGGTAGAGCTATTCCTAGTTTTCTAAGATATCACCAGACTGACCTCAGTAGTGGTTGCACAAGCCTGGTCTCCCACCAGCAATGGAGGAGGGTTCCCCTTTCTCCACACCTTTGCCAGCATGTGCTGTCATTTAGCTTTTGATCCTAGCCATTCTGATAGGTGTGAGATGGAATCTCAGAGTCATCTTGAGTTGCATTTCTCTGATGATTGAGGATGCTGAGCCTTTCTTCAAGTGTCTCTCGGCCTTTAAGAAATCCTCCCTTGTGAATTCTCTGTTTAGCTCTTTCCCCCATTTTTAAATTGGGTTATTTGGTTACTTGGCATTTATTTTCTTGAGTTCTTTGTAAATTTTGGATACTAGCCCTTTTTCAGATGTGGGGTTGGTGAATTTTTTTTTCCAATCTGTAGGCTGCCATTTTGTTCGAATGACAGTGTCTTTTCCCTTACAGAAGCTTTTAAGTTTCATGAGGTTCCATTTATTGATTGTTGGTCTTAGGTCCTGAGCTGTTGGTGTTCTGTTCAGGAAGTTGTTACCTGTGCCCATGATTTTGAGGGTTTTTCCCACTTTCTCTTCTAGTAGATTTAGTGTGACCAGGCTTAGTTAAGGTCGTTGATCCACCTGGACTTAAGTTTTGTATAAGGCGATAAGTATGGGTCTAATTTCATTCTTTTACAAGTGGACATCTAGTTGGACCAGTGCCCTTTTTGAAGATGTTTTTTTTCCATTGTGCAATTTTGGCTTCTTTGTTTAAAATTAGGTGGCCTTAGGTGTGTGGGTCCATTTTTGGGTCTTCAATTCGATTCCATTTATCTACTTGTATGTTTCTATACCAGTACCATGCTGTTTTTACTGCTATTGCCCTGTAGTACAGCTTGAAATCTGGGATGGTGAATACCTCCAGATGTTTTTTTTTTTTTTTTTTTTGTAAAGGATTGATTTAGCTATTCTGGGTTTTCTGTTGTTCCATATGAAATTGAGAATAGCTTTTTCCATGTCTATAAAGAATTGTGTTGCTATTTTGATACAAATTGCATTGAATCTATATATTGCTTTTGGTAGAATGGCCATCATCCCTATTGAGAGGTCATTGGCTGGAGAGTTGGAATCCCGATAGCTGATGACTCAATAAAATGAGAACTGTATATTATACTTGTCTCGTGATTGTAAACCTTCATTCTCACCCTTAAACATGAAGAACCATCTCCAGTAGAACAGTAGAACCTTCATAGCTAAGAAAAACAAAAACCAAAACAAACAAACACAAAACAATGTAGTGTGCAGGCTGAGAATGGATAGATGCTTTGAAAATCTCAATAAAGCTGTTTCCTTCTTTTCCTGCTTTGTGCTCAGTTAATCATATACTATCAAGTCTATAAGGCTTCAAATCTGTGTGTGTGTGTGTGTGTGTGTGTGTGTGTGTGTGTGTGTGTGTGTGT
>CAJQZJ010033410.1:2291297-2301574 GCA_907164525.1 Lophiomys imhausi | reverse complement strand
TGTGTGTGTGTGTGTGTGTGTGTGTGTGTGTGTGTGTGTGTGTGTGTATACTCCTGAGTATGTGCCATGAAGCTCAAATAGAGGTCAGAGGATAACTTGCTGGACTAGTTCTTTCATTTTGCTATGTGGGACTCACATAGCAAACATGGGTCATTAGGCTCAGCAGCAAGTGGTTTAACTTGACAGCCCATTTTTCTAGTTCCTTACTGTCAGATATTTAAGAAATGTCTAAGGTAACATGATAATGCCTATGCCAGAAGATCTTCTACACTTATCCCTCAAATGTCTACTTTATGGAAAAATAAGCAGACTCAGGGAATCAGATCAATTCCACTTCACATTTTGGAATAGAACCAGAGTCATCTTAAAGTTTATTCAAGGTATCATGTTGATGCTTCCTTTCAAGTGATGCTACTTGTATTTAAAGTAAGTTACTGCTTATTCCAAAACTTCACAGCAAAAGTAAATAAATACATTTTAGTCAAAAATAATTTCAATGTTGAAAATAATGGAAACAGCAACTGCTTTGATGTGGTCTTAACATCGTCTATATGAAACACTGAAAATATAAACATATGTAATTAAGCTAATTAATTTTAAAAGGTTATCAGTATGGAAGTAGAGATCAGAACAGTGTTGTAGGAGGGTGAGCCGGAAATCTAATAGTCACTGACTGGTTTGACAAAACATCCGTAGATAGCTAGTATCCTTGATAGATCCCATTGGGGTAGAATAATTATTTCAAACAATTCCTAAGTAAATATAATGATAATAATGAAGCAAACACAATATAACAATGATTTATGAATTGTTTAGAGAAATAGCCGGGAAGTAAACAGCATATACTACTTTTGCAAAGGACCCATATTTGAGATCTAGTAATCACATCAAGGAGCTTACAATTGCCTATTATTTCCAGCTCTAATCTAGGCGAAGCCAATCCCTTTGTCTCCCATGAGCAACTGTACATACACATACATACCCACACACAAATTCACAGAGACACAAAATAAGAGAAATTAAAACATATTTTTAATTTGATAGACAAGCTAGGATGTTGCTTACTAAAATGCTAAGGGTTGACTTCACCTGGGCATCTCTCGCATCTCTCCCCTTGTTTTACATAACACAAGGTTGTTTGTTTGTTTGTTTGTTTCAGTTTACAAAATGAACTCATCTTACTCACATGATCACAAACATCCTCTTCTTGCAACTTCATTTTCAAAATGGAATCAAATGGTTAAATTCCTCTTCCTTTACATCTATATGAGCTATTTGCAGTTCATTACAGAGCACTCAAGACATATGTATTTCCTATATTTGGAAACATGAAAGCATTCATTTCCTTTCCTGGCTTTCTACCAACAATCTTTACTGATCTGCCAGAGTAAGATTCTAGCAGAATCTGAAGTTGACTTCTTTGATGTAAGTGCTCAACCCTCAGAAAGTGATAAAGGACCCAAACAACTGGCTTCCTGGCATGCAAACATCTAATTAGGAAAGTGCTACATTCAGCATGGTACTCAGCTGCATTAGTAAAGATTGTCAAAGACAATGGTAAGACAGAAGAATCATCTAAACTCTCCAGAAAACTCAGAGACTTAAAGCTAACTTTAAGCAAAAAACTCTAATGAACCCTAAGATATTATACTCCCAATAATGCTATGCATAACAATAGGCTTTTAGAGAAAGGAGCAAAAACTGTACATTTTAAAAACCTAATAAAATCATAATTTTTGAGGAAAGACCTAATGATTGAGTCTCCTCAGTGTCTGTTGTTATGACCCCTTTTCATTTCTGATTTTGCTAATTTGGATATTGTCTCTATGCCTTTTAATTAGTTAGGCTAGGGGTTTATCTATCTTGTTCATTTTCTCAAAGACTCAGCTCTTGGATTCATTGATTCTTTGTATTGTTTTCTTTGTTTCTAAGTTAATGATTTCAGCACTGAGTTAGAGTATTTCTTGCTGTCTGCTCCTCTTGGGTATGTTTGCTTCTTTTTGTTCTAGAGCTTTAAAGTGTGCTTTTAAATTGTTAGTATGCGATTTCTCCAAATTCTCTTTGAAGGTGCTTAGTGCCATGAGCTTTCCTCTTAGCATTGCTTTCATTGTGTTCCATAAGTTTGGGTATGTTGTGCATTCATTTTCATTGAACTCTAAAATGTCTTTAATTTCTTTTATTTCTTCCTTGACACAGAAGTCATTGAGTAGAGAGTTGTTCAGTTTTCATGAGTTTACAGGCTTTGTGTTGTTTCTGTTAGTGTTAAAGTTTAGTTTCAATCCATGGTGGTCTGATAAAATGCAAGCCTCTATCCCACAAAATTGGAAAATCTAAACAAAATGGATGATTTTCTTGATATATTTCCCTTACAAAAGTTAAATCAAGATTAGGTAAACAAAAGAAACAGTCCTATAGCCCCTAAGGAAAGAGAAGCAGTAATCAAAAGTCTCCCCCCCCAAAAAAAACCCAGGGGAGATGATATTAGCATAGAATTCTACCAGAATTTCAAAAAAGAGCTAATACCAATACTCCCAAACTATTCCATAAAATAGAAACAGAAGGAACACTCCTTCCATGAAGCCACAGTCATCCTGATACCTAAACCAAAGACTCATGAAAGAAAGAGAATTTCAGATCAATTTCCCTCATGAAAACATGAATATTGATGCAAAACTGCTCAATAAAATACTCTCAAACTGAACTCAAGAATACATTAAAGAAAACATCATCCACTATGATCAAGTAGGCTTGATCCCAGGGATGCAGGGAAGATTTAATATACAAAAATCTATCAATATAATCCATCATATAAACATGCTGACAACATGAAAATTTAAGACACTGTATGGCATTTCTTTCTGGAGCTGGGATCCCATAATAGTGTAAGAATTTCTGTTTCTTTCAAGTTGCTTCAACTTCAAATGTTAGCCTATTTCCTTTCTTTTTTGAAAACATATTTTTTTCTTTCATACCCTGATTGCAGTTTTCACTCCCAGTTCATCTCTACATCCCCTCCCATTCAGATCCTTTCCCTTTCTGTCTCTCATGAAAAAAACAAATGACTTCAAAGGGATAAAAATAAAATGAAATACAAAATGAAACAAAAATTAACATATCGGAATAGGAAAAAACAAACAGAAGAAAAAAGCCAAGAAAAGGCAAAAGAATTAGATATAAACTCAGAGACTCACTCACCTCACTTGCACTCTTGGGAAGCCCATAAAAGCACTAAACTAGAAGCCATAATAAATATATAAAGGACTTATAAGGGCAAAAGAAAAGAAAAGAAAGGAAAAAAACAACACAAACATACATGTATGAACTTAAAAACAAACACATGGAAACAAAGGAAAAGTCTTGACACAACTTCATGAGACAAGGAACCTAAATATAACTTTGAGTTTGTTTTCTTTTTTTTTTAAATACTTTATTTTTTTTCTTCAAGTTACATCTCAGTCACAAACCCTTCCCTATTCCCCCTTCCTATCCCGCCCTTCCACCCTCTTCCCCCAAGAAGTTTCCCCTTTCAGTCCAACAGATGGTTCCTTCTCTTATAACAGTAAATGCTATACAAAACAACAGATATAAATATGCCACATTTATGAGAGTTAAATGGCCCAGTATACCTTCCCAATGTCCAGTTTATACCTATTTGGCCCCTGACTTTAACATTCTACTATCTAACCATCTCCATGAGTTTAAAGGTCTATCTCTGACTCAACATTCATACTAACTTGCAACACAATTTTAAGAGTATCTTCTTAGATCTATAACACCCTCTTGATTCCTAAACAACTCAAAATTTAACTATGAGACTCTAGCTGTCTATTCTTCAACCACCTCAGAGACCTGAGAGGGATAAATATATCTGATTATATAGGAAGTGCAGGGACTGCAGCTTCCGAAACTAAGAAATGACATACCAGTGACTGCCTGGACAGTTCCCATTTTCTCTCCATACATTCCTGCATCAGTCTTCAGCCTTTGGGTCCTGTTTCTATGACAGACATTTGTTGTAGAGCAGGGATTATGAAGGACTTACCTACCCTGTCTTGGCAGAGTTAGGCTGTCGACTTCCCTGCTACCAAGTTTTGTCCTTTTTGGACAGAAGTCTGTCTGCAGTTGGAGCAAGGGGTTTTTTCATGCCAAGAGAAAGGCTTGTCACTAATTCAACCATCTCACACTGGAGATTCTTCGATGCTTATCTTCTACTTGGAGTAGAATAGGGGGTGCTGTCAGGAGCTGATATGTCTCAATATTAAAAAAAAGAAAATCTTAATTTAAGATAACATCTATGAATGCCATATTCTGCAGATCTCTTGGGGTTTTTGAAGATGCGCTATCCATCTCTTGTATTTAGATAAGCAAATGTTGCTTGTCTCTTAACAACTTGATTACTGAGTAGTTTAGAGAATATCTGTGATAGACTGTCATAGTAGCTAACAAAGTGACATATTTGCATGACTAGGAGTTTGTTTTACTTAACTATCCTAGACCGTTTTAGACGGTTGGTATCAAGAGGCCAGAGCTTCACATTTTATTTTTAAGTATCTCTAGGTATGATACCATTAGGAAGCGTTACCTTTAATTTTGTATCAATATACAAAGATCTATTCAATTGTGGTTAAATATACTCTTAATTATGTATCAATATACAAAGATCAATGCCTATGTAGCCCAATACATTCTTAATATTATGTCCATATGCAAGGGTCAATACCATTGTGGCCAACTATAATCTTAATTTTGTATCAATATACAAAGATCAATACCGATGTAATCCAATACAATCTTCTGTAGTCATCTACTGATGAACATTGAGCCTACCCTTAAGAGTAGTTTGTTTCCCCAATGAAACTCCTTTGGAAAAAAAAACTAAATTTTCACTTGAAAGTAATTATCAACTGGAGATAGCTTCTGTGTTAGGGACGGGGACATGTGTCCACTTCTTTCAGTTCTAGGAAACCAACTGGTACAGACCTTTATAGGCTCTGTGCACAGTGCCTCAGTCTTTCTTGTTCACGTGTGGTTTAATCTTGTTCATTTAGAGCCCTTCATTTTTTGGTGTCCCCCATGCCTTCTGGCTTTCATCTTCCTCCTACCTTCTCTTCCCTAGGTTTTCTGAGCTCTCATGAGGGGATTTGAGAGAAGCATCTGCTTTCAGGCTGAGTTTTTCAAAGTTTCTTATTCCCTGCATTATCTCTGCCTGTGGGTCTCTGTATTTGTTCCCATATTCTGCAGGAGGAAGCTTCTCTGATGATTAGCCTCTCTTTTTCAACTTGAAAAAAACCTTTGCATAACTTAAAATGAAATTGGAATTTTCTTTCCTCGTTGTTTTGATTTCAAACAATCCTAACACAATTACTTGTAAATTTTCTAAGTTACTTGTCCTTTCATATCTATATAATATGGTATATCCAATGATTAGTTTATATGGACACATGGTAACAAATATCTTCATTATTTGTATGAAAGCAATACACAAGAATTACACACATGCATATCATATTGCATCAATGTATTTCAGATAAATAGAGAAAGGAAATTATTTAATGAATAGATTAGCTGTATGTTGTCTCTCATCCAGAGCTGAGTTTTCCTCCTACAAAAACCATTTGCCCACATTTTGTAATGTCATAATTGGGGGAAATGGTGAGGTTTGCTACTGGCATCTAGTGGACATAAACCAACAAGGTTATTAAATATTTAGACATCCTGTGATACAGAGGATAGCTCCAAATAGCAGAGAATGCCATCTCATAAATCAGTAGTTCAAATAATTTAATGTGCTCTACACCTGTCCTTCAGTTGTAGTAGGTATTCATTATTTTATGTTCTTCATTCAAATCTCTTTGTCTCACAATGATCATGAGGGTTATAAATATATACATATTAAAGCATTTATTTATCCCTAATCTTATTCCCACGTTTCCCACTGTAAAGATAATAGCTGTTGCAAAGTTAATATAAAGGCAACTCTGAATGCTTCTATATTTTACTTCATATTTGTGAACAAAATGATCTGTATGTATTTATCATCCTCACATGTATCTATATCCATACCTTTCATTACCAACTATGTTCTTAATGTTTATTACTTTCAATATTCACACTGTACATTCATATCATTGGCTATCATCACTGATATAACAATAGATAGGTGGTTGTTTTAAATTATTCCTCATGATATTTAGTGTTGTAATGTGTTTTCTTCTGAAATATGACTCATATGTATATAAATAATGCCATGTAGATACAAGCATGGTTAGGATACTCATTTGAATAATTTCTCATAAATTTGTGTTTAACAGCCATAGTTGATTAAGACCCTGAGATATGGTTTTGCTTTTAATAGAATTTCTGGAGCTGTATCCAAGTTTAAAATGAGTACATTCTATGTAGGGTGTGAGAGGCCTAAACGGGATGTCTCCATTAAATCCTTACCTTAGAACACAGAGAACCCTGAGAAAGAGAAGGCAGAAAGATTTCAAGAGATCCTGGGATAGGAGACACGGGGAAACAAGACCTTCTAGATAAAACAGAACCGAAGACTATGAACTCACTGAGGTGATGGCAGCATGCCCAGGGCCTACACCGGTCTAAGCCTGGTCGGGTTCCAATGTTGATCAATGAGTAGACCCAAGACCTCATTCCTGACCTAGAATCTATCTCCAATTGACAACTACTCACAAAAGGAAAAATTGTTTTGTCCAACAGAGCCACACTGACTAAAAAAAAAAAAAAATCACATTTAAGGGCAGGCCCCATGCCCAGCAGCAGATAACCAATGCAAAAGAAACTCGATGGTATTTTTGCAGTTATTTTATTTCGTAGTGCTTTCTCATGGTTGGTGTTTATTTGTTTGTTTGTGTTTACTGCAGATCTTTTGCTTATATATTATGGTTCCCAAATTTATTTTTATGGGTTTTCTGTGTGTGTGTAAGTGTGTGTGTCACAGTGTCTATGTTTCTTCTGCATTTTTGGGCTTATTTCTTGTTTCTTTGTTTTGCCCTATTTATTCTGGATTGTTTGTTTTGTATTATTTTATCTTATCGTCATCTTCATTATTATTTTGTATGCCCATTTGTTTCTTAAATAAAAGGAAAAGAAATGGTGTGGATTGATTTGAAAAGAAGTGGGAGGAATCAGAGAAAAATTGGATGAGGAGGAACCTCAAGAAGAAAATATTATAAAATAGAGAATCTATTTTCAATTTTAAAAGAGAAATAGAAAAAACAAATTCATGAGTGTGAATTGCAATCTTTTTTTTTAGTTTTAAAAAAGTTTATTTATTCATTTTACATCCCAATCATTATTGTTTTGTCTTCAGAGTAGAGAAATTCATATGTATACTGGAAGACTGGCAAGTAAAGAAATGCAATTATTTCAGTGATATATTTTCAAAAGGTAATGGATACCAGAAATGGTCCAGAGATACCAGAGAATTGAGAAAGAAGTGAGAGAGCTTCTTCCTCAGAGCAACCATGAAGAACTTGCCATGTTATTTGAATTTAGATGTCTGTCCTTTAGCAGTTAGAGGGAATAAACTGACATCGGCAACTCAGTTTGTACAAATCTGAGGGTGAGTTTAGAAACCACAAGGACATTGCCTCAACAATGTTCATAGCAGCTTTATTAGTAATAGCCAGAAACTGGAAGCAACCCAGATGTCCTTCAACTGAAGAATGGATAAAAAAAAAAAAAAACTGTGGTACATTTACACAATAGAATACTACACAGCTATCAGAAATGAGGAAATCATGCAATTCGAAACCAAATAGATGGAGCTAGAAAAGCTCATCCTAAGCGAGCTGACTCAGTCCCAGAAAGATAAACATAAGGGTATATAGTCCCTTATAAATGGATATTAACCAGTCATCACAGGATAACTATCCTACAACCCACACACCCAAATAGATAAGAACCTAGCGTATCTATCCTAGGAAAAATTTTACCACCAGTGAGTCATGGAATCTGCTGCAGATTAGTGGAACACCATACCCTAGATGGTGTGCCATATCAAGCCCCAGTACAAGTGGAAGCTCTTGGCTCTCACATGATGGACGATCTGAGGGAGTATGCTATGTGAGGGCCCACCTCATCGGAGGAGAAGGAGAGTAGCAAGTAGATTTTCTCTCTTTTTTTAAAAAAAAAATATTTATTTGTTACTTCAGGTTACATCTCCATCACAGTGTCCTCTTTCCACCCCTCTCAGTCTGGCTCTCCCACCCTCTACCCCCATCCCCTCAATCACACTCCTCTGGAGTGAAGTGTCACTACATATCAGTCCTCTGCCCCAGTTCAGCAGTCATATGAGGGCCAAGAGCCTCCTCATACACTGGGGGCCTACAAGGCAGCACCACTAGGGCAAAGTATCTCATTGACAGGAAAAAAAGTCTATGTTCATGTTCCCTTTGGTGCACTGGTTATAGTATAGTTATCCTGTACTATATGGCTAAAATCTGATTGTAAGTAATTAGATGCCATGTTCATCCTTCTGAGTCTGGGTTAGTTCACTCAGGATGAGCTTCTCTAGCTCCATCCATTTGGATGCAAATTGCAGGTTTCGTTGTTTCTGATAGCTGAGTAGTATTTCATTTTATAAATGTACCACAGTTTTTTAATCCATTCTTCGGTTGAGGGACAACTGGGTTGTTTCCAGTTTCTAGCTATTACAAATAAGGCTGCTATGAATGTAGATGAGGAAACTTCCTTGTGTTTGACTTTAATATGATCTCTGACCTATACTTTTACTTTTATGGCTTTTATTTAAAATTTTATATTTGACTCCAATGACCCATTTGTCTTTTAACACACATTTATCATGTAGTTTTAAAAGATATAATTTTGAAATAGTTTTAATATGTGGGAGGTCTGGTGCTCAATTTTGTTATTCTTCAAGTATATCATAGACATTCTTAGCCTTTTAACCTTCCAGAAATGTTTTAAGATCAACTTGTAAACTTCCACAATCAACAGTGGAAGGATTTAAATTCAAATCATGTTGAGCTTACAATTTATTGTTATTTGAGATATTTGAAGTGTTAATTCATGTTAATCCAATCATGTAATATTTCCCTCCAGCCTTAAGATAATTCTTTCTTCTTAGATATAGTAATTGGTTCAGATTTTTATCTGATGCTAATGGAATATGGGAACATTCTGATTTGTTCATAAATTTATTCCCTAAATTTTAACTAACTCTTATTATTATTGATAGCACACACACACTGTATGAATCTTAAGTTAAATCTTATCTTTAAATATAAATAATGATTTTTATCTCTTTTATTCTCAAGTTTCAAGTTAGCTTTTATACAATGTGAGGGTTTTGATAAATGTTCAGTAGTAAGGATAGATGCAAGTGTGTTTGCTATGTGCATGATTTAAATGCTACTCTTCAAAAATGTAGTACATAGATAAAACTAATAACGGATTTGGTACATATATTTAACAAGGTAAATATGTTTCCTTTTATTTAAAATGTGTTGAATTTTTTATTATGAAATAAAGAATTCTATCAGTTTTTGCCACATTATAACTGGCTGATGATTAATAACATACCAATCATTTCACTATTTTATAAATATTATTAATGGCAGAGTACAGGTATTAGTGTTTTATAAAAATATATGCTTCTGACATTTCCATTTATATAATATTTTCTGCATGAAGCTTGGAATGCTTCCAAATGTGGTTTTAAACATGTGCCACTAATTTTAAAGTTAATATCAGCCATAAAGTGTAAGAACTGTGATTATGAATGTTTATGTACTTAGTGATAGTACTTTATGACGTTTTGAGCATATATTTACTTAACCAGATTGTTACTATTTGGGAAGGTAGAAAATGGCTGAAGCATATGTAAGAATTCAAAGGGAATTGAACATTAGATAACAGATCAAATTGATTATATAACCCTAATTTACCTTTATGCTAGTGGATACTGTCAGAAAATGCTAAAAAAAAAATAACACAGTGAAAAGACTTTTTGCAAGAAACCATAACAGTTAGGCACTGGTGAAAGATGTGCAAGACTGTGAGACAAAAAAGTTAATACATAAACTATGTGCACTAACATTCTTGCTAACATATCCTAAGATTGACTAGAAAGGCAGAGGTTTCTGTGCATAGAACCAGACTCTTCATGTTATATATCATCCTTGATTATCTTGGAAGTTCATGTACCCACCTTTACCTTTCTATGCTATTCCATAAGCCCTGGAAGTAACACACACACACACACACACACACACACACACACACACACACACACA
>CAJQZJ010033410.1:2276362-2291287 GCA_907164525.1 Lophiomys imhausi | reverse complement strand
ACACACACACACACACACACACACACACACACACACACACACACACATTTGTGTGTGTGTGTGTGTGTGTGTGTGTGTGTGTATGTATGTTAATACCACCCATTATTGTATATCTATGTTTCACTTTCCAGAGAAACCCAGTAGAGAAAGGCCAGATGGTGTAATAATTCTAAGTGTAATAGCATGAAAGAAAAAATAACTGCTGCAATTTTGTATCTGAGTCACTCCACTGTGTAGAGAAAAGAAACACTGCTATTTTAAATGGTGTTCTCTTCACATCTACATTTATGTGTCTCTATTATTTGCTACCTTTTATTTTCTATCTTTATCTCTCTTTTCCACTCTTTTTTCCTTTCTACCCTAAACATATACTGATAGATTATATACATTGGCCAGATATATTTCTCCTTTTAATAACAATGTTATTAAATCTTTAACTTCACAGTGTATTTAATCATATTCTTTCCCTTACCCTCCTCCCTAAATATTCCTAAATTCACTTTCCCCTCTCAATCCACCCAAAATACTGTCCTTAGATCAATGATAAGACTCTCTGTAAAATGTCTTTAAAATATTGCATATGAAGTAAATTTATACTTTGTTTTAAATTTTTATCAGTAAGTTTAATTTAAACATTCTGTAAACTGTTTCCAAGAAGAAAACATCATGCAGTGTTGTATAATTTATTTTATGGTGCTCATTTACATGTGACAAAGGAAGTAGTGAAGGAATAATATCATTTATGGGTATTAATAGGAAATATAAATGAAATATAATCAGCTTCGCTTCAACAGGATATTAAAAGAATTGTCTTCATAGCAAAAAAAGGTCATTAATCTTAGGACAGATGTGATTTATCTGATGAATTATCTTAACATTTTAGTAAGAATAGAATGCCATTGATGTAATGTCCCTTTTTAATAATTCTTAGAAAATGAAATACAAAGACAGCAATTTTCTTAACATAAAAGAGCAAATATTAACATTTTACTTGCTGACTAAATTCAACACATTCTAATTCAAGGTAAGAACAAGTTACAATTATAATTTTGCATTTCTTAGATAAGCTTTTATAAATAAAAGGGAATAATAACAAACACCAGAGAAGGAATTGCCAATTTTAACATTTGTATGTGACTTGTTTTTATAAGAACAATGTTAATGACATTAAAAACAAAGAGCATTCAGCAAAATGACTTCTTTGAGAGAAAAAAAAATCTAATGCAGAAACATAATGGGATACCTAAGAATAACTTCAAAATTACTAATTGCTGATTATAATTTACTAAGATTTCACTGTTTCTCAAATATTTTCCTGAGTATATTGAAAATATTATGTCACCAAATTTAATATTTTAGTTTTCTTCTAAATGTAATGAAAACAGGGCCCAGAGACATACATTAATGTCTGAATCCCTAAATAGAGAAAATGGAAGAGCCTGAATTGTATTAAGTGCTGTCTTACTACACAGCTGTTTTCATTATTTATTTTTAATATACATTTAAGAAAACTTGCAAATTGGTTAATTTCAGTGTGTGATTATATTTAATTTTTTTTTACTATTTTACATTTGCTATGAAATATATGTAATATTTACAATTTTAATGATTTTTCAAATGTACAGTTCAGTGGTATTCATGGGCAATTTTATTAGGTATATTTAAAGGCACTAAGATGAAATATGTTATCCACATATCTTAAGTATTTATTAGACTGAATTAATTGACAATTTTAGAAAATTAACCATAGAAATGAACAATATATAAAAGCTAATGGAAATGATCAGAGAAAAGAATTATCAGAAGTTAGTCTTTTATTCTGGAGAAAAATTCAAATTATAGCCATAACTTAATAGATACAGAAAAACACCAGTCTGTAGATTAATGAATGGGTGCAAAGGTACTCCATTCATATTTTTACTGTGTTTTTCCTGACTTATAAATGTCTAAAATATTAATTACTAAAAGTATTGTATAGAAGAAGTAATGAATGTTATTATATTCAAGCAGAAAATATGACTGATATAAGTCAGTACCAAACACATTAAGAGACACATATTATGTATGGTCTATGTAATGGATACAAAAAAAGAAAATAAATATTAAGATAAACTCTAGCATCTCAAAGAAATGACTAGGAAAACAGTCTCATGTATGCAACTGACAATAACATTAAACATGTATTCACCTCTTCAGTTATTGTTGACCTACTGTGTCACATAACACTTTTACAAACTGATAGTTTCATTATATTTGTAAATTAAGTATTAAGAAGGACATATTTGAAATGTAATCAGTTGTTATATCACTTGGGACAGGGCAATCACAGAGTTCATGACAAAATAGTGATGTATAATTTAAGACACTGTGATTAAGAATCATAATACAGAAACCAGTATTCCTCAACAAATCAATGTACAGTAAAACAAACTTTTTAAAACTTGGATTGCATGAAGTATGTGTGTATTGGTAAACAAAGGGTTGTAGTAATCTTATACCTAGAATTAGCCAAAATCCTAACAGTGAGAAAATTATCTGATTTTATGAGGTTTAGAAGACACAGCAAGAGGATATTGGGGATATGGGCTCACATACCAAGGAATGCTGTCTAATGCTGCACCCTAAGAGGTAATTAACATGTGTTGTCAATCTCTGAATTGGGAAACCATGGAGCTTTTAGGACAATACAAATCATAGTGTTATGTGAGTTTTCCTGGGGAGAGAAACACAAAGTCTATTCATTTCAGCAAGAGAGAAGGGGAATAGTTCTACACATTGTAGATTGGTGAACCAATTAAATTAGTTGGGATTTCTTACAGAAGACTTCATAATATATGACTAGATACAACACTAAAGACGAACTATCTTTCTTAGAAATTGTTAACCGTCTATTCCTGAGTAAGGTGGGTTGCATGACCTTCTCCCCCTCCATTACAGAAAGTAAATAGATACAATCTTGTTCAAGTCTCCAGGATGCAAACCCAGCTGTTGACAGATGAAAAGGGAAATGAGCATTCATACACAGAAGATAGCATGACACACAGCACACATGCTAGAAAGCAACAGCAGTGGTGAGGATAGCGATGGATACACAATACAATTCTAAGATGATGTTACACAAGCTCAATGCAGAGACAGCTCCCTGAAAGCAAAGAACTATCCATCCGTAACTGTTCATTTTGTTGAGGCTTAAAAAGAAAACTTGACTTAATCTCCTCCTATGGGCACTGAGGATGTTTCAGATATTGAGGTTAACTGTAGTTTTGTTAACTCCACATCTGATTAGACATGTTGAGTTTATATCAAACATTTGTCGAAAAGAGTCACATATAACTTCGACTAGTGTCTGATTCATAGGTGGTATATCTAGGCTTCTGAGATTGATCTGTATGGAGAGCTGTGCAGATAGTACCCTCAGACCTTGTCTAGCCTGTCTATTCCTTAGATGCCATGCAAGGGTAACTAGATTTCTGCTCTGGTACTCGCATACATACACTGGCATTTTACCCCACTTTTTCCACAAATTAGCTCAAAATATGCCTTTTGCTATAGTGAAAAAGGTGGAAAATGTTTCTTAGTTTTACAGAGCAAGTATGTGTCATGTCCCAGTTCCCAAAACATAAAAGGAGAGATTTAATTCTCACATGATCTAAATTTTAATTAAGACAACTTTTTATTGGCCTATTAGTGTTATAGAAGGAAGGGAGGATAAAGGACAAAGCTGACTTTATTTTCTTCCTCTTTTTAAATAATTTATTGTCTTTATAGTACCTTAGCTATGAGATATAACATTTTATAACAACTTTGGGAAACTCTCAAGTTATACAGGATATTCATTAGTGTCTATGCTGAAAAATAAACTGCTTAATTAGTTTACACATTTGAATTTACATGGCACTATGTGTAATTTAATGGTGGATATTTTACAGAGAGAAATGTTGCATGGGATTTTATGGTAAATAACTATTTCAAACTATATAATTAGGTAAAGTAATTACTTTTTATCCTATCCAAGATTATGACTTACAAGGTGATACTTGTACACTCATACATTTTCCACAATGCCTTTCCAAAATAACAAAGTAAGCATTTGATCTTTATACTCCCAAAATATTATGTGGATTACAGAAAGGTACTCACCTATGTACATGTTTAATTCATGAGGCATGTGACGATATAATGGATTTACTTGTGTGTGTACAGTGTAGATTTCAAGTATTTAATTCTGCTTGCAGATAGTCTGGTATACAATCTTCACTCAGTTAAATTTACTCTGAGGTAATATATATGCACATAACTGCTGCATTTAAGGAATAACATAATATTTCTTTGTTCTCAGAACATGCAAATTTCTCTCTAGCTTTTTGAAATGCACAGTAAGTATATTATATTTACTCTAATGTGCAGTAGAACATTAAATATCTTACTCCTTTGTTACAGTGACAGTACCCATGTCCCCTTTAACCCCGTCTATTGGCCCCACTTTCTGGTAGTCGCTATTCTGCTTTCTAAGTCTATGAGATCATCTCTTTTAGATTGAGCACATGAGTGTGATCACATGGCCTTTCTTCTATACCTAGCTTACTTCACTTAACATAATGTTCTACAGTTATATTATGTTGTTGCAGATGATGGGATTTCAGTATTTTTAGTGCTGTCCAGGGTGCACTTTACCAATTTCTATGGTAAGGTCTGCTAGGGTTTTGAGTAGAAGTGTTGGAATCCATGTAGTAAAATAAAGACAATTTGCAAATATCAATATTGACATCCAATCTATGAATATGGTATAATTTAATTTATTTAAGATTTATTTCTCTGCATAATTCTAAGAATATACTTAGTATTAATGTTAAGTAGGTTCATACTTAGTACTGTAGTACATACTTCAATTGTTGATGCTATGTTCAGTCAAATTTCATAATTGTATGCCATTTTTCAAGAGCATACCTTATTTGAATCAATACTTACATTTTGCTACTGACTTCAGTTCTTAATATTTGGCTGTTGGTATGTTAGCTCTTTGTGACTCAAGTTGTATAGTTGTATTTGTTTATCTTGTATTCTGTTAATGTCATCACTAACATATTTGTTCCCATAACTTTTGGGGAAAATTGTCATGTAATCTGGAAATGAAGGTTACTAAGTTCTTTCTTCTCAGAACAGAAAAGAGAACAAAACAAGACAAAATACAACAAAACCAAAGGACTTCATTAGGCATGAATTTGAAGAGAATAATTCTTTTATTTATTTCTGGATTAAGGAGCTATGCACCATTGTTTGAAATTGACTAAAATGTAGTTGTAGAATTTGTGTAGGTTTTCTCTTTGCAACTTATGTTATTCAATTCTACTCCTAGTTTAGAACTTTTTAAAACAATAATAGTTTTCATTTGGTCAGTGTCTTTTATGATATTTGGAAATGGTCATGAGTTTATTTTCCTTTTGAGAACTAAATGAATTACACTGACAAATGTCTGAATGTTCTACTAACCTCAACTTCCAAGACAAGCCCCACTTAGTACTAATGTTGTTTGTATACTGTCAGATTTAATTTCCTAGATTTTTTTTTGGTATATGTCCATAAAAGCATTTCTTCTTCCTTCCTAATTTCTATCCATATAATACCTTTGTTTTGGTTATTTGGTTTATCTGTATTGGGAGACCAGGTTGCTATATGCTACAAGCTGTCTTAAAATTAGTGATGCACTTGCCTCAGTCTCCTGAGTCTGAGACTACAAGTGTACATACTGAGGCCTTGTTTGGTTTTGATTCATGGTATTATGAAAGCTGTTCTTCAGGAGGATGTTTCCTGGTCAGATCCAGCTTGAATCTTCTGAGATCTGTGTACAAAGCACATGGTGTTCAGGATCAAGAGAAGAGACATACTTGATGTTATTTGGACTTCCTAAATTAATAACTCACAAGGCAGTTTCTCATGACTGCTGTAGTGGTTTTTGTTAAATGATCTATGGCTCCTGAGGGTAACATTGGAGCCCAGCTCTGGTGAATACATCTACAAAACAACTCCCTAAGGAATCATTTCCGAGGGGGTGGACAGATTGTAAGACCAGAGGATCAAGGTGTTTGCTGTGAGATTGTGTATCTTAGTTATACTCAGAAGTGACACTCATAAAATCTCACCAATATGGCTGCCTATACATAAACTGAACAAGGAAGACAATAGTAGGCAAGCTAACATTCTTTAGTTGCTTGTAGCTATTTGTATACGGGGGCCGTACTCAGTCCTGCCTATGTAAGGAATGAAGACCAAATGGATTTGTAGATTCATGGCTCTCAGATGACTGCTGAATTGGGGCTAGGGACTGTTATGTAGGGACATTCCACTCCAGAGGAGTAGGATGGAAGGAATAGGGGGTAGAGGGTGGGAGGGGGGACTGGGAGGTTCGGAAAGAGGGTACTGTGATCGAGATGTAACCTGGAGTAATAAATAAATATATATATTTTAAAAAGAACCTTATGTTGCAGAGACATTAACCCCCACCACAGGAAACTAACCTTGATTCAGAGGCAGAGAGGGAAACAGGAAATTTTTCTATGAGGAGAAGATAGGCAAGCTTTAGGTGTATGCAACTTAGATGTTATTGACCAAAGGAACTGAGGGTGTTT
This sequence comes from Lophiomys imhausi, assembly GCA_907164525.1. Lineage (NCBI taxonomy): Eukaryota > Metazoa > Chordata > Mammalia > Rodentia > Muridae > Lophiomys > Lophiomys imhausi. The sequence goes on along the minus strand of CAJQZJ010033410.1, from coordinate 2,284,661 downwards.
TGCAGAGAACATTTTTGGCTTTCTTCAGCTTAAGCAGAGAGAAGCAAGTGTAGAACATGAATGGTAATAGTTCTATCCCGGTTCTTGACATCTTGAGGAAATTGCCTTAAAAGCTATGGTTTGGCTTCCCTTAGTGAGTGCTGAAGAGGTTGGGATCCAACCTTGTAGTTTAATATGATTAGTGCCTATGTTTACTTTTCATTCCCTAACTGCATACTGCAAGGCAAGTGAAAACATTTAAAACTAGAAGAGACCAAGGGAGAAATGTGATGTCAAAAGTTTCATAAGAAGCAAGAATGTTGGTCTGTATCTCGGGCTGTAATTGCAGTACTTGGGACAGTAGAACCAGTGTTTGCTGGGGTTTTGCCAGAAAGGAAGTTGTGTGGTCTCATCTTGGACAAAGCAACTCAGGTTTCTGAAAAGAGGATGGGTATCAATAGTGTGTGCTTCACAAAGCACTGCAGGGAACATTCATCATTGTGTACAGATGGTGACGAGAGCTTCTGACATAAAGCAGTCCTTATTGCAAAGTGAGGCCTTCAAGCTGAGGAGAGTATACCCTCCCACTTCTCTACACATTCAAGAGTCAGTGGTGTGATGGTTAGAGTGATTTTCTTAATGAGGATTAAGAATATTCACCATGTTTTAAATGTGAGATGCTTGAGTCTTGCCAGGGATTTGAATACATTGAGCTTTATTAGGACTGATGAAATGAGGATACTTGCTTCCCTAAAGAACAGTTTAATCCTGAGCATGAAATAAATCAAAGGGGATTCTAGCCTTGGTATCTGCAGATGCCATTAATTAGTAGAGGAGGCATTTACATTCCATTAGAAATTCCACTTGGGGAAAGAGACATTTGATATGCAGAATGCTGGCTTTGGAAAAAGCAGAAATAGTGTGTGAGGGTACCAAAGTACATTAAAATGATGGTTAATAGTATCAAGTTTATTCTTCTGAACATAAAACCACATTCTGAAGATTTGAAATTAAAAGGAAAAGCAAAAGGGAACAGTGTTATACATGTTACACAAAACTGAAGAGAAACTATTGTATCATAGAATGGTTGCTGTATTGAAAAACTAGAAATGATTGGGAAAAGATCTTCACCAACCCCACGTCTGACAGAGGGCTAATATCTAAAATTTACAAAGAACTCAAGAAACTAAATGCCAAAAAATCAAATAATCCAATCAAAAAATGGAAAACAGAGCTAAACTGAGAATTCACAAAGGAGGAATTTCTAATAGCTGAGAGACACTTGAAGAAATGTTCAGCATCCTTAATCATTAGAGAAATGCAACTCAAGATGACTCTGAGACTCCATCTCACACCTGTCAGAATGGCTAAGATCAAAAGCTCAAATGACAGCACATGCTGGCAAGGTTGTGGAGCAAGGGGAACACTTCTCCATTGCTGGTGGGAGTGCAGGCTTGTGCAACCACTATGGAAATCAGTCTGGTGATATCCTAGAAAACTTGGAATAGCTCTACCTCAAGACTCAGCCATACCATTTCTGGGTATACATCCCAAAGATTCCTCACCAAACCACAAGGACATATCCTCATTTATGTTCAAAAGCAGCCTTATTTGTAATAGCTAGAAACTAGAAACAACCCAGATGTCCCTCAACTGAGGAATGGATAAAACAAAACAAAACTGTGGTGCATCTACACAATGGAATAACACTCAGCCCTCCGAAACAATAAAATCATGCAATTTGAAGCCAAATGGATGGAACTAGAGAAGCTCATCCTGAGTGAGCTAACCCAGACTCAGAAGGATGCACAAGGCATCTATTCACTTATAATCAGATTTTAGCCATTTAGTACAGGATAACTATACTAGAGCCAATGCACCAAAGGGAAAAGGAACATAGATTTTGTTACCTGTCAGTGAGACACTGTACACTAGTGGTGCTGCCTTGTAGGCCCCCAGTGCATGAGGTGGCTCTTGGCCCTAATATAACTGTTGAACTGAGGCCGGGGACTGATATGTAGGGACACTCCACTCAGGAGGAGTGTGATGGAAGGGATAGGGGGTAGAGGGTGGGAGGGTGGGACTGGGAAGGGTGGAAAGAAGACACTGTGATGGAGATGTAACCTGAAGTAATAAATAAACATAAAAAAACTGAAAAAAAGAAAAGCTAGAAATGATAAATACATAAAATATATTATTCTTATTATAATTTCAGAAAAAAGAAAATGTGTAGGATAATTTAGTTGAAATAAAACTTTCTATTAAATCAATCAGGTCTTGTGGTCTGAAAATTAACAGTTAAGTAACAGGACTATTGATATACCTCTATTTCACATGAATGAAATATTTATTATGTACACATGCATATATTCAAGTGTATAAACATGCATGCACATCCTGTGCCTAAATATATTTACCTATAAATTCAAATGTGTAGAATTATGCATATATAATCATCATGAATAGGTATGCCTTTATACTCATTGTTTCCGTAGGAGTTATTAAAAAACATTAGAGTATATAAGAAGCCTAAAAACCTTTAATTATTGGTGAAAATTTGTTCAAAAACCAGCCCATAACACAATAATTTTCCAAAGATTAAATAATTTAACTCTTTATAGTATAGAATCCATGAGACATTTCTAAGAAGTACAAATAATTTGAATCACCCCCACTTCCTTAATATCCTTTTGAAAATTTTCAATCAATATATTGTTGCACACTGTATTAGAGTATGTGCTATGTTGGCCAGAAATTGCACTTTTAACCACTATATGGATTATTTAGGCTACATGAATCTTCTGTTTTCTCTCTCTGTGTGTGTCTGTGTGTGTGTGTGTGTGTGTGTGTGTGTGTGTGTGTGTGCGCGGGTGTGTGTGTGTGTGTATGTATGTATGTATTCAGGTGTGCTTTTTCAGACCAAAGAAAATTGCCAGGGATCATTCCTTATGAGCAATCAACATTGTTCTTGTCTCAGTGAGAGTTCCTATCTCTCTATAGTTTTGCCTTTTAGAGATCTTTAAATTCACTTATACTCTATATAATATGTGGGAGTGGCACATTGGAAACATTATTTTTTTGACCTTTATACATGATTCTAGGTACAATTCACATCAGAGAACAGCTAGAATTCAGGTGCAGCATCCTCTCTACCTTCTCATATTAATTCATGTTCACTTTGGACATTTTCATTGGGCAACACAATGTTGTTCCTTAGTGGAGACTTTGGTTCTAGTGTCAGATGTTTAAGAATGTGTAATTTTTTTCTACATTTTTTCAGAAATGAATTGTGAACATATACATTTATAGAAAGATAACACGCACGGCAGGTCATCTGGGGAGAGAGACAGGCGTGGGTGGGGCCAGGGGTCCGTGCACCCACGGCGGAGCTGCTGGGACGAGAGGTGCACTCAGGCAGCCGGAGGATCCGGGGCTTGGGGTACCCACGGGGCCCTTGGCGGCGCAGACAGGAAGGGAATCAGGCACAGGGTCCAGCCCTGTGGCGAGAAGACTAGAGACAAACCAGAAATCAGGACCATAGCTGTATCCTGGAAAATCCAGACATATCAGGTGTGGAGCCAGACCCTGTCAGCCTCCAGGATGACAAACAAAGCCCACAGAATCTGTGCCTGGGCAAACAGGCCCATACCATCAGAACCATTACAGGCTGATAACTCAGAGTGCAACATAGAGAAGTCTGAATTGGGAGCAGTGAAACAATCCTGGTCCATTAATCACAACCTGGGAATAGGCTGCACCAGATCACAGTGCCTCTGGCCATTAAAACCACAGTGACCTTGAAATCCCCCTGTAAGCAACGACAGATAGCCAAGTAACTCGTCCCCTGCACCAAATCATCCACTGTGGTTCCAAGCACAGAAAACAGACAGCTAAATGCATCCAATGGCGAAAGGTCAAAAAAAAATAGAAATCAAGGAATTATGACTCCAACAAAGCAGAACCACCCTAGCTCATCCAATTCGGATGACCACACACCAACAGAAACACATGAAAACATTGACAATTCTGCAGTATGGAAAGTGATAGAGTCCCTTCAAGAAGAACTTAAATCTATGAAGGAATTCAAAGAAACCACAATTCTACAAATCAAAACAAGGAACAACACCATTAAAGAGCTCCAAGCCAAGGTGACAGAGCTTGAACAGGAAAAGGACAAAGCCATGAAAGATTTTCATACAAAAACAAGCAAGCTGGAGAAGGAAATGTACAAAACGAAATAAACCATACAAGACATGAAAATAGAAATAGAAACAATAAAGAAAACACAGTCAGAGTTAAAAGAGGAAGTGGAGAACCAAGGGAAGAGAACAGGAACTACGGATGTGAGTATCAACAATAGGATGCAAGAGATGGAAGACAGGATCTCAGGCATGGAAGATTCAGGGGAAGAAATCAGTACATCATCCAAAGAAAATGAGAAGGCTAAAAAATCTCTCACCCACAACATCCAAGAAATCAAGGACTCATTGAAAAGAAGGAACCTAAGAATTATAGGTATAGAGGAAAGAGAAGACTCCCGACTCCAAGGTCCAGGAAATATCTTCAACAAAATCATAGAGGAAAACTTCCCAAACCTGAAAAAAGAGATGCCAATAAAAATCCAAGAGGCATACAGAACACCAAACAGATTAGACCAGAAAAGAAAGTCCTCTCGCCACCTAATAATTGAAACCCCAAATGTACAGAACAAAGAAAGAATATTAAAAGCTGTAAGAGAAAAAGGTCAAGTCACATACAAGGGCAGACCCATCAGAATTACACCTGACTTCTCCCCAGAAACGATAAAAGCTAGAAGGGCCTGGTCAGATATACTACAAGTCCTAAGAGATCATAGATGCCCAGGCAGACTACTTTACCCAGCAAAACTCTCTATCAACATAGATGGAGAAAACAAGATATTCCATGACAAAATTAAATTTAAACAATATCTACCCACAAACCCAGCCCTACAGTAAATCCTAGAAGGAAAATCCCAACGCAGAGAAGAAAACTCCACCCAAGAAAACAAAGGGAATAGAAAACCCATCAGCAACTAAACCAAAAAAGGAACAGAACCACCGCCTATAACAAACTAATGGGAAATAACAACCCCAGGTCACTAATATCCATCAATATCAATGGACTCAACTCCCCAATAAAAAGACATAGGTTTACAGAGTGGATCCGCAAGCAAGACCCTTCCTTATGCTGTATACAAGAGACACATCTAACTACAAAAGATAGACACTGCCTCAGAGTAAAGGGTTGGGAAAAGGTTTTTCAAGCAAATTGACCCAGGAAGCAAGCTGGAGTAGCCATCCTAATAACAAACAAAACAGACTTCCAACTGAAGTTAATGAAGAAAGACAAAGAAGGGCACTATATACTCATTAAAGGGAATATTCATCAAGAGGAAATTTCAATACTGAACATCTATGCCCCAAATACAAAGGCACCTACTTTCGTAAAAGAAACACTTCTAAAACTTAAAGCACACGTCAATCACAACACATTAGTGGTGGGAGACTTCAACACCCCACTCACAACAAAGGACAGATCATCAAGACAGAAGACAAACAGAGAAATATTGAGTCTAACAGAGATCATGAAACAAATGGACCTAACAGATATCTACAGAACGTTTCACCCAAACACAAAGGAATACACCTTTTTCTCAGCACCCCACGGAACCTTCTACAAAATCGACCACATAATTGGTCACAAAGATAGTCTCAGTAGATACAAGAAAATTGAAATAACACCTTGTATCTTATCAGACCACCACGGAATAAAGCTGGTCTTCAACAGTAAAAGAATCAACAGAAAGCCTACACACACATGGAAATTGAAAAGCTCCTTACTGGATGACCACTGGGTCAGGGAAGAAATAAGGAAGAAAATCAAAGACTTCTTAAAATCCAACGACAATGAAGACACAACATACCCAAACCTCTGGGATACATTGAAAGCTGTGCTACGAGGAAAGTTCATAGCACTAAGTGCTTTCAAAAAGAAAATTGTGACAGCTCCTATTAGTGAACTAACAGCTAAGCTGGGTGAATTGGAAAAAAAAGAAACAAACACTCCCAAGAAGAGCAGAAGACAGGAAATCATCAAACTTAGAGCTGAAATCAACAACTTAGAATCAAAAAGAACTATACAAAGAATCAATGAAACCAAGAGTTGGTTCTTTGAGAAAATCAACAAAATAGACAGACCCCTTGCCAAATTAACTAAAAGACAAAGGGAAAGAACACAAATCAACAAAATCAGAAATGAAAAGGGAGAAATAACAACAGACATTGAGGAGATCCAGAAAATATTCGGACATTACTTTAAAAATCTATATTCCACTAAATTTGAAAACCTAAGCGAAATGGACAATTTCCTCGATAAATTCCACCTACCAAAACTAAATCAAAATCAGATTAACAGCTTAAACAGCCCAATAACACCTAAGGAAATAGAAACAGTCATTAATAATCTCCCAACCAAAAAAAGCCCAGGGCCAGATGGCTTTAGCACGGAATTCTACCGGACCTTCAAAGAGGAACTAACACCATTACTTTTCAAACTCTTCCACCACATAGAAACAGAAAGATCACTGCCAAACTCATTCTATGAGGCCACTGTCATTCTGATTCCTAAACCACACAAAGACCCAACAAAGAAAGAGAACTTCAGACCAATCTCCCTCATGAACATAGATGCAAAAATACTTAATAAAATACTAGCAAACCGAATTCAAGAACAAATCAAAAGTATCATACACCATGATAAAGTAGGCTTCATCCCTGGAATGCAGGGATGGTTCAATATACGAAAGTCTATCAATGTAATTCACCACATAAACAAGATGAAAGATAAAAACCACATGATAATCTCGCTAGATGCAGAAAAGGCATTTGACAAAGTCCAACACCCCTTCATGCTAAAAGTTCTGGAGAGAACGGGCATACAAGGACCATACCTAGAAATAATAAAGGCAATATACAGCAAGCCAGTAGCCAACATCAAATTAAATGGAGAGAAGCTTGAAGCATTTCCTCTAAACTCAGGGACAAGACAAGGATGTCCACTTTCACCATATCTCTTCAATATAGTACTTGAAGTCCTTGCTAGAGCAATAAGACAACTAAAGGAGATCAAAGGGATAAAAATTGGAAATGAAGAAGTCAAATTATCCCTATTCGCAGATGATATGTTAGTATACATAAGCGACCCCAAAAACTCCACCAAAGAACTCTTACAGCTGATACACAACTTCAGCAAGGTGGCTGGATACAAAATTAACTCAAAAAAATCAGAAGCCCTTCTTTATACAACAAACAAATATACCGAGAAAGAAATAAGGGAAGCAACCCCCTTCACAATAGCCACAAACAACATAAAATACCTGGGGGTAACTCTAACCAAGCATGTAAAGGACCTATATAACAAGAACTTCAAGCCCCTGAAGAAAGAAATGGAAGAGGCCTTTAGAAGATGGAAAGATCTCCCATGCTCATGGATAGGTAAGATCAACATAATAAAAATGGCTATCCTACCAAAAGCAATATATAGATTTAATGCAATTCCTATCAAAATACCAACACAATTCTTTATAGACCTGGAAAAAGCTAGTCTCAACTTCATAAGGAACAACAAAAAGCCCAGAATAGCTAAATCAATCCTGTCCAATGAAAAAACATCTGGAGGTATCACCATCCCAGACTTCAAGCTGTACTACAGAGCAACAGTAATAAAAACAGCATGGTACTGGTATAGAAACAGACCAGTGGATCAATGGAATCGAATTGAAGACCCAAACATGGATCCACACACCTATGGCCAACTAATCTTTGACAAAGAAGGCAAAAACGCTCAATGGAAGAAGGACAGCATCTTCAACAAATGGTGCTGGTCCACTGGATGTCCACTTGCAAAAGAATGAAATTAGACCCATACCTATCACCTTGTACAAAACTTAATTCCAAGTGGATCAAAGACCTTAACATAAGGCCAGCCACACTAAAGATACTAGAAGAAAAAGTAGGAGAAACCCTCGAACTCATTGGCACAGGTGACAACTTCCTGAACAGAACACCAACAGCTCAGGACCTGAGATCAACAATCAATAAATGGGACCTCATGAAACTGAAAAGTTTCTGTAAAGCAAAGGATACTGTCATTCGAACAAAACGGCAACCAACAGACTGGGAGAAAATCTTCACCAACCCCACATCTGATAGAGGGCTATTATCTAAAATCTACAAAGAACTCAAGAAACTAAATGCCAAGTAACCAAATCATCCAATCAAAAAATGGGAGATGGAGCTAA
>CAJQZJ010033410.1:2224499-2275962 GCA_907164525.1 Lophiomys imhausi | reverse complement strand
TAGGGAGGGGTTTGTTACTGAGATGTAACTTGAAGAAAAAAAATAAATTATTTTAAAAAAAAGAAAGATAACACATGAATTTATATTATATATGCACACATATGGATGCATATATGCAGATTCACAGATGTTGGTATACACATTTTTACATTATCATGCACATTGATTTATCAATGTGTACATATTTAGGTATGTGTATATATACACAAATGATCAGTTTCTTTTTTAATCATAATTGCTTATAAGGAAGAAAGTAAATAGAAAATAATACAGTATCTACAAGTAACTAATGTTAACATAGTTGACAAAGTAAAAATCAAGTGAAATAATAAATTTGAAAGCTTATATATTAGTTTTGGAAGAGTCTGAGCACTGTTTTAACCTTACAGATCTTTTGCTGCTTATGTATTATGGTTTCTGATGTTGTTTGCCTTGGTTTTCTGTGTGCTTGAATGTGTATGTCTCAACAACTTGTATTTTTGGTTCTGCTCTTTTTTTCTGTTTGTTTTCTCCCATTCTGGTTTGTTTTACTATTATTTGCATGTTTTTAATTCTAATGAAAGAGAGAAAGAAAGGGTACAGTTTGGATATGTGGGGAAGTGGGGAAGATCTGGGAGGAGTTAGTGAAAAGAAATTGTAATCAGAATATATTTTTGCCAACTTGACACAAGCTAGAGTCATCAGAGATGAGGTAACCTCAGTTGAGAAAATGGTTTTTTAAAACGTTTATTTATGTATTTGTTATGTCTCCATTGCCACCCCCTTCCTGCATCTCCCTCCCAGCCCCACCCTCCCACCTTCTACCTCCTCTCCCACCCCTCCCATGCCCCCCATGTGGGTGTCTCTGTATATCAGCTCCCCTCAGTTCCTTAGTCACATGAGGTCTAAGAGCTTCCTCTTGCACAGGAGGCATACATGGCAGTTCCACGAGGGTGGAGTGTTCCACTAACAGGTAAACAAGTCTCTGTTCCTACTCTTTTGGGTCTATTGATTGTAGGATGGTTATCCTGTACTATATGGCTAAAATCCAGTTATAAGCAAAAATATGCCATGTATATCTTTCTGAGTCTGAGTTAGCTCACTCAGGATGAGCTTTTCTAGCTCCATCCATTTGGTTACAAATTGCATGATTTCCTTGTTTCTGACAGCTGAATAGTATTCTATTGAGTAAATGTACCACAAGTTTTTTGTTATTTGTTTTGTTTTATCCATTCTTCAGTTGAAAGACATCTGGATTGTTACAAGTTTCTAGCTATTACAAATAAAGCTGCTATAAACATAATTGAGGGGATGTCCTATGAATTGTTGAGGAATCTTTTGGATATATGTCCAGAAGTGGTATGGCTGGGTCATGAGGTTGAGCTATTCCAAGTTTTCTAAGATATCGCCAGACTGATTTCCATAGTGGTTGTACAAGTTTGCACTCCCACCAGCAATGTGGAAGTGTTCCCCTTTCTCCGCAGCCTCACCAGCATATGCTGTCTTGAGATTTTGATCTTAACCATTCTGAGAAGAGTGAGATGGAATGTCAGAGTCCTCTTGAGTTGCATTTCTCTAACGATTAAGAGTGTTGAGCATTTCTTCAAGTGTCTCTCGGTCATTTTAGATTCCTTTTTTTGTGAATTTTCTGTTTGTTTTGTTTGGGTTACTTGGTTTGTTGGTGTGGATTTCTTGAGTTTGTTATAGATTTTGGATATTAGCCCTCTGTCGGATGTGGGGGTGGTGAATATTTTTTCCCAATCTGTAGGCTGCCTTTTTGTTTTATTGACAATGTTCTTTGCTTTACAGAAGCTTTTCAGTCTCATAAAGTCTTATTTATTGATTTTTGATCTTAGGGTCTAAGCTATTGAGGTTCTATTCAGGAAGTTGTCAACTGTGCCAATAAGTTCCAGGATTTTCCCCACTTTCTCTTCTATTAGAATTAGTGTGTCCAGTTTTATGTTAAGATTTTGATTCATGTGGACTTAAGTTTCGTGCATGGTGATAAATATGGGTCTATTTGCATTCTTTTACATGGTGACATCCAGTTAGACCAGCACCATTTGTTGAAGATGCTGTCCTTTTTCCATTGTATGGCTTTGGTTTCTTTGTCAAAAATTAAGTGACCATAGGTGTGTGGGTTTATTTCTGGGTCTTTGATTCGATTCCATTGATCAACTTGTCTGTTTCTATAAGTGTACCATGCTGTCTTTAATACTATTGCTCTGTAGTATAGCTTGAAATCAGGAATGGTGATATCTCTAGATATTGTTTTATTGTACAGGATTGATTTAGCTATACTGGTTTCTTTCCCATATGAAGTGGAGAGTTATTCTTTCAAGGTCTGTAATGAATTTTGTTGGTATATTGATGGGAATTGCAATGAATCTGTAGATTGTTTTTGGTAGGATGGCCATTTTTATTTTGTTGATCCTACCTATCCACAAACATGGGAGATTTTTCAATCTTCTGATATCCTCTTCAGTTTCTTTCTTCAAGGATTTGAGTTTCTTGTTGTACAGGTCTTTCACTTGTTTGGTTAGAGTTACCCTCAGGTATTTTATATTATTTTGGCTATTGTGAAGGATGTTGTTTCCCTAATTTCTTTCTCAGCCCATTTATCTTTTGTGTAAACAAGGGCTACTGATTTTTTTTTTTTTGAGTTAATTTTGGATCCAGCCACCTTACTGAAAGAATCTATCAGATGTAGGAGTTCTCTGGTGGAATTTTTGGGTTCACTTATGTATACTATCATATCATCTGCAAATAGAGATAATTTGACTTCTTCCTTTCTGATTTGTATTCACTTCATCTCCTTTAGTTGTCCTATTGCTTTGGTTAGAACTTCAAGTACTATATTGAAGAGGTATGGGGAAAGTGGGCATCTTTGCCTTGTCCCTGATTTTAGGGGAAATACTTTAAGTTGCAATCAATTTAATTTGATGTTGGCTACCAGTTTGCTGTATTTAACCTTTATTATTTCTAGGTATGGTCCTTGTATGCCAGTTCTCTCCATGACATTTAGCACGAGTTGTGTGAGTTGTGTTGCATTTTGTCAAATGCTTTTTCTGTATATAATGAAATGATCATGTGTTTTTTTTCTTTCAGCTTTTTTATATGGTGGATTATGTTAATGGATTTAAATTTGTTGAACCAGCCCTGCATTCCTGGGATGAAGCCTATTTGATCACGGTGTATGATACTTTTGATGTGTTCTTGGATTTGGTTTGCAAGTATTTTGTTGAGTATTCAGCATCATGTTTATGAGGGAAATTGTCTGAAATTCTCTTTCTTTGGTGGGTCTTTGTGTGGTTTAGGTATCAGAGTGACTGTGGCCTCATAGAATGAGTTTGACAGTGTTCCTTCTGTTTCTGTTCTGTTCTCTTCTGTTGTGGAAGAGTTTGAAAAGTACTGGTATTAGCTCTTCTTTGAAGGTCTGGTAGATTTCTGTGCTGAAACCATTTGGCCCTGAGCTTTTTTTTTTGTTGTTGTTGTTGTTGGCATTTCTATTTCCCTAGGGGTTATAGGACTGTTTAATTTGTTAATCTGAGCTTGATTCAACTTTGGTAGGTGGATTCCATCAAGAAAATTGTCCATTTCACTTAGGATTGCAAATCTTGTGGAATACAGGGTTTTGAAGTAAGAACTAGAGATTCTTTGGATTTCCTGAATGTCTGTTGTTGTTTCTTTGTTTTCATTTCTGATTTTGTTGATTTGCATATTTTCTCTCTGCCTTTTAGTTTGTTTGGCTAAGAGTTTGTCCATTTGGTTGATTTTCTCAAAGAACCAACTCTTGGTTTTGTTGAATCTTTGTATTGTTCTTTGTTTTTTTCCTAAATTGTTTATTTCCACCCTAAGTTTGATGATTTCCTGCCATCTGCTCCTCTTGGGAGTGTTTGTTTCATTTTTATTTTTCCAGCTCTTCCAGTTTAGCTGTTAAGTTGCTAATATTAGCTGTCACAATTTTCTTTTTAACAACACTTAGTCTTTCCATGTAGTACTGCTTTCATTGTGTCCCATAGGTTTGGGTATGTTGTGCCTTCATTACTTCCTTCTTTATTTCTTCCCTAACCCAATAGTCATCGAATAGAGAGTTTTTTAATTTCTGTGAATGTGTAGGCATTTTGATATTTCTGTTGTTGTTGAATTCCATCTTTAATCCATGATGGTCTGATGAAATACTAGGGGTTATTTCAAATTTCTTGTATCTGTTGAGGCTTTCTTTGTGACCAAGTATATGGTCAATTTTGGAGAAGGTTCCATGAGGTTCTGAGAAGAAGGTATATACTTTTGAGTTTAGGTAAAATGTTCTAGAGATATCTGTTAGGTCCATTTGATTCATGACCTCTGTTAGTCTCATTATTTATCTATTTGGCTTCTGTCTCGATGACCTGTCCAGTGGTGTGAGTGTGGTGTTAAAGTCTCCCACTATTAGTTAGTAGGGATCAATGTATGGTATAAGCTTTAGCAGTGTTTCTTTTACAAATGTGGGTGCCCTTATGTTTGAGGCATAGATATTCAGTATTGCGATATGATCTTGATGAATTTTTGCTTTGACATGTATGTGGTGTCCTTCCCTATCTTTTTTGATTAATTTGGTTGAGAGTCTATTTTATTGAATATTAGGATGGCTACTCCATCTTGCTTCCTCAGACGATTTGCTTGGAAAACCTTTTCCCAATCCTTTACTCTGAGGTAGAGTCTATCTTTGCTGGTGAGGTGCATTTCTTGTATGCAGCAAAATGATGGGTCTTGTTTACAGATCCATTCTATAACCCCATGTCTTTTTATTAGTGATTTGAGTCCATTGATGTTGAGGGATATTAATGACCCTAATTTGTTATTTCCTTCTGTTTTGATGTAGGTGGTGGTTGTGCTTTGGTGTTTCTTTTGGCTTAGCTACAGTAGAGTTATTTGTTTCCTTCATTTTCTTGGCTGTAATTACCCTTTGTCAGGTGGAATTTTCCCTCTAGGATATTCTGTAGAGCTGGATTTGTGGGTAGATATTGTTTGAATTTGGTTTTGTCATGGAATATCATGTTTTCTCCATCTATGGTAACTGAAAGCTTTGGTGGGTACAAAAGTTAATATGGGCTGGGACCTGTGGTCTCTTAAGGGCTTGTTGAACTTCTGACCATGCCCTTCTGGCTTTTAAAGTTTCTGAGGAAAAGTCAAGTGTAATTCTGATGGGTCTGTCATTATATGTTACTTGGCCTTTTTCTCTTACAGCTTTTAATATTATTTCTTTGTTCTGTATATTTAGAGTTTCAACTATTATGTGGTGGGAGGAATTTCTTTTCTGGTCCAATCTGTTTGGGCTTCTGTATTCCTCCTGAATGTTTACTGACATCTCTTTCTTTAGGTTTGGGAAATTTTCTTCTGTGATTTTGTTGAAAATATTTCCTGGTCCTTGGAGTCTGGAGTCTTCTCTTTCATCTATGCCAATAGTTCTTAGCCTCTCTCTTTTCATTGAGTCCTTGATTTCTTGGATGTCAACTGTAAACTTAAGATGGTGGAGGCACTGCAGGAAACAAATGGAAACAGGTTTAGAAGGAATATGACATCTGCTCTCATAGAAAGAGTAAGACATTGGAAGTTTAGAGATAAGACTGACCTAAATAACCTGAGAGAAATTGAGAAACCACAGTTTCTAATTATGAAACATAAGACTGAAACTAAGCATTGACGTTACAGGTGAAGTAGAAAGGAGGCAGCTCACAAAGGATCTTGGTCAAGTACAGGAAATATTGGACACCATATGTTGGGCTCAGGGGATCTTTGAAGAGAATGGACTAATAGAAAATACTGTGCTGTGGTTCCTATGAATAGTGTCTAGAGTGAAGAGAGGCAGGACATTGCACAATGAAAGAAATCCAAGGATCACTTAAGTGGAAAATCATTATGACCTGTCAAATGTTTATGTGTACATGTAAGAGGGTGGGTGAAAGGTTGTTTTAGTGATTTGAGATCTCAAGAAGAATGTTGGCAATGTAAGAGAAAGAAATTAGTTTGAGAAAGTAAGAAAAGTTGATTCAAAAATAAAGCCTTCTAGTTGCAGGGGAGAATAATTCCTGGTACCTGTAAGCCCTATTTGGGAATTATTTTTGTAATGAGATACAAAGCCTTCGGGGTAAGGCAAGTAGTTACACTAGTTTATAGTCAATCATAAGTTTTCTATTTAGTTTCTTTCAGCCCTACTTAGAATTTCCCCTGTAAAATAAAGTAAAATTTGCTGGGCTCTTATGAAGAACAAATGAGATCATGTCTGTGAAAGTATTCCCTAAACTCAATATTTTTCCTTCATTGAGTCTACATTATCATCAGATTAAACCAGACTCTGGCAGAGTTCCATCTTTTATTAATCTTTGCTGTTCCAACTAGTCTATGAGAGAAATAAGAAAAATTAACACAATGTAAAATAATGACAAAGAGGATAAAACCTAATTTTTAGGTCCATTCTTGTAAAATCTATGATATTCTTTTGGAAGAATACAATTTTCATTTGAATGAAAATTTGAAACTACTGTGAAAAGCAATGAATGAACTCTGTGTCTATAACAGAAGATTGAAAAATTAAAGTTACAACCCACATTAAACCACTAGTATTTATAGTAGATACTGGATACCATGAATGAGAAAGAAGTTGATAGAACAATTACATGTGGCAGAGTTCAGTTCCTATCCCATTCCTGTAAAACCAACTTAAAGTTATGAAAAAGATGCCCTTTTGATTGTAAGCTGTTGTTTCATTGTTCTCTGACACTGTCCCAAGGGACGGCATCTTACATTTCTTGAGAGAAGAGCCTATAAAACACAGGAAGCTGCAGAATGTCCTTTGGGAAATGTTCAAGGAGCTTATCCTTATGGGAGGGAAAAATCTGTTCCTGGCAGAGAAGAACTATACAAGAAACAGCAGAAGCCAGGGACAGAGCTAGTGGAACAAAGAGCAGGAGAAGAACTTGAAGGTATTTTTTAAGTGGGACTAAGACTATAAAATATACAAAGCATCAATTTTGGGCATAAAGGGAAAGAAGTTCTTGTGATTGAAGAGAATATGATAAAATGTTACCTTTTTCTTTAAAAGAAATTGAAATTTCTTTTTTTGTTTGTTTTACAATCAACTTCATAAATTCATCTAGGCCTGAGCATTTGGAAGCAAAATAGGGCAACAGTTCAGAAGAGAGGCAAAAAGGGATATCTAAATTGAAAAACATGAAAAATAAGCAAAACTTTTAGTTTTAAATAACTCTGTACCAGTAGACACACGAATTTCTAGACTTGTGAGTTAAGAAAATATTAAAGTAAGATAGAATGAATTATATTATAAACATTGATGATGAGTTGAAAAGTTAAAAGCAATTCAGTAAATGGTATATACAATGTAGCCAGTTTTTTTGTTCCTTACTTTAAATGAGTATGGAGTGAAACCACCAAATTGGACCAGTCCATGGGTAGAGAGAACAGTTTATTGGGGGAATGAAATTGACAGACACTCTCACTGAGATAGAAAGCAGCAAGTTGGCAGGAAAGCAGATTAATATGACAGTCATTTGATGGGAGTATTTGGTATGAAGCAGGCTGTTGGATTAATCAAGATCTAGATATCCATTCTGGAGATAGCTGATTTTGGGGGGTGATTAGGAAGGTAGTGATTTTCCTAGTATACAGAACCTGACTTATAAGATTTCTGAAGAATTCTAAGTATAGGTTCTGTTTACCCAACAACAATCCTTCTGTTTACCTGGTCAAAGAGCTTCTGTTAGGACCTTGTCATCAGCATTACCATTTTGGAGACACATTTTGGATATAACAACTATATTATACGATAAATAAATGCATGTTTAATTTAAATCTATTTTTAAAAGACCATTACTGTATTGAAACTATGTGATACTATTTGCATAATATATGACCCATAACAAAGTGTTGTCTACATAGCTCAGCAGATAAAGTCACGTGTCAATAAGCTCAACAACCTAAGTTTAACCCTTGTTCCACATGGAATAAAGGAACTGGTTCCTAAAAATTGTTCTTTGTCCTCCAAGCCTACACCATGCAGTACACATGTGTACAAATCACATAGATACAATCATATCAGTGAACCTCATATATTGAAAATCTATATAGAAAAAGCAAAAATATCAACAAAAGTATGAAACAAATTAAATTACAATATACTAAGTGTTAGGGCCAAAGGTTATTATTTGAAAACAAACTTTTCTGTAGAACATTGATGTAATGGCATAATGAAATGCAAAACCATATTTATATATACTTACTATATAAAATATATTTAAATATAAATATGTAAACTATAGAGCTGGTCATGGTGGTGCACATCTTTACTCCCAGAACTTGGGAGGCAGAGGCAGGTGGATCTCTATGAGTTCGAGGCTAGCCTGGTCTATCTGTCCAGGACAGCCAGGGCTCTGTCACACAAAGAAACCCTGTCTTGCAAAACCAAAAAAAAGTGCTCTCTCTCTCTCTCTATGTAAATATATATACATATTTAGCATGTTTACCTATGTAGTGTATATACTATATATTATATATAAGTTATATAAAAGTTTATATTATGTATGTAAATATATAAATTTACATAAATAAGCATATATAATATATCATATGTAAATTATATATAAGTTTATATTATTTATTTAAATAAATGTTTGTGTATAATATATAATATATTTTTATTTAAATATAAAAAAGAATATGTTCTTAATTTACTATATATTGCATATAAAATAAATATAATATACAATGATATATATAGAAAATTAAGAACATATTTTTATATATGTATATATTTAAAGAAAAGAGAGTTAAACAAATACACATGTACTAAAACAATCAATACACAAACAAAAATAAGAATTCATTCTTGATTCTCAGACAAGCAAATTTTTTTTTAAAAATTATGGATTTATTTAGAATGGTTCTGACCATGTGTATTAACCTAGATATACAGAAAAAAAAGTTGGTATGGAAAGAGACCTACTTAGATTCTTCACAGAGAACACAAATCCTTGGAAAAGATTATAGAAACCATGCATTTATACAAGATTTTTAAAGCTATGGTCATTTAAAGAAAGAGCTTAGAAGGTGGGAGGGCAGGACTGGGAAGGGTAGAAAGAGGACACTATGATGGAGATGTAACCTGAAGCAATAAATAAATAAACTTAAAAAAAAGAAAGCCATGTTGCACACATCTTGTTTTACATTTTTGAAATTATCATTATAGTTTGAACATTTTATGAAAATTAATTTACAGGTCTTCTGTTTTCTAATCCCAAAATCTTTTCTTTGAATACTGCCACACAATCAAAGTTCCTGCTTTTCTTTGCTCATAGACAAGACCAAAGTCAGAAGGCCTAGGAGATCAGAAGACATAGGAGATCAGGTAACTCATTCTGATAGACAGATGTAGGCAAGTTCATGTGGAAGCACATCCCCATGCACTTGCTGCTCACTCATCAATTGGAGGACAAGGCATAGAAACAGAGACAACATATCAGAATTGTGGCTTTAAGATTACTAAATACTTCTCACAGTTTTCTTTATCTTTCTCTATACCTCAAAAAGTGGCATCACCCATTTCAACTTAGACTCTGAAGAGAATAACAGATAGATGTATTTCCAGCTAGCTCTTGAAATCTTCATGGTCTGTTATTGAAAGACAAACCATGGTAAGACATTAAAATGCTAGCTGTCTATATACCATTGTATCTCACTATACAGATAATGTTCCCTTTTATATTTTGAATACTAAAAGCTTTAGAGACAAATTTTAAAATACCTTTAGAAAAGTGTGACATCTAGATCTTATATTTTCATATTGCCATCCTTTCTGTCTCCAGTTTATGCCCGATTCTGCCATACTTCAACTTTTCCTTTTGAAAATTAAGTTTACATAGAGTTTTAAGTAAGTACAAGCTGATTTCTACATTTTCTGTATTTATGCAGTAAAATTTAGTGGTAAATGTATATGGGAAAATAAAGTTAATGATTAATAAATACCCACTGTATGCTATATATGCTTTTAATATCGGTAATGGCTTTTTTTTTTTGAGACTACTCAGATCCATTATTGTACCAATTAGCCAGAGAGGGAACTGTAGGTTCATATGAAGTTAAAGGCTATCCATGGTGGTGAGAGAGTCAGCGAAAGAAGAACATAAAATTATCTGTGTTTTAGAAATTTCTTGTATTGTGATGATTCTAAATAGTCTAGACATTTGCTACAAATTTGAAGTTGTTTCTACTTGAGAGTTGGTAATGTTAGTAAACTCATGCAATAATGTGAGTGATAAGATGTCTTCAAACAAGTTACACTGTTTTTCTTTACAAGTCACTGCAATATAGCTTTATATAAAAGCCCTTTAATATTGTACGCAATCCATCATTAGCTCCTTACAAAACAAAAGATTCTTGGGCACTACTCACATGTACACAATGCTTTGATCATAAAATTTCAAAGTCATGCCAAGTCTTCCTCTGATTACATGGCTCACAGCCCTTAGTAGCTTTTATTTTGGTCTTTATGCAAATAAACAATGGCATGTAGCTGGAAAGTAAATGAAAGATGAAAGTCTGTTTGTGAGTATGTCAGAGCAAATTGTTGTTTATCCTTGTTCCTATCATTCATTCAACTTCTAATTCTTCACAGATAGAAACAAGGACACTGAGTATGCACCATTAAACTAGGCAACAGATTGAAATAGCAAGCAACTAGCTGGCTGTGCAGAAAAAAATACTTATATAAAATGTCTGAAGATCCAAATATTGATTGATCAAATTCAATTTGCTAGTTAGCACTCATTGAGTTTTACATGTCAACATTTTATGGAGCACTGTGCACAGTAGTTACTAATCTGCATTTGTTTTTACAACAACTCAAAGAAGACACCATTATTACTAATTTGTACAAATGAGGAAGCACAGTGGGAGATGCAATTTTACTGTCTAGAATACTGTGCTTCATAAATACCCTATTGGAAATCCATCACACACATCAGAATCTAAAAAGTGATAATTCTATCCTATGAGAAGTCTGAGAAAATGCCTTTTCTTGTGATAATTATTAATATGTATGAATAGTTATTAATACCACGTCAAGATGAGTAAAATAAATATGGTTGGAATACCAATTATCTAGATCCCTTGAGAATGGAAGCTTTTCCTTCTTTACAGCTTTGCAAGTTTTCACTAAAGAAAATCCAACCTTAAAAGTTCAAAATATAAAACATTTCACTACCGTGGTGGTACTCAGACAGTTTCAGATTTTGCAATGCTTGATATTTCAGACTTTTTTGAATTTGGAGAGCTCACCTAATGATAGGCTTTCTGCCACTACTTTTCTGAATTATATTTGCAAATTACAGACTTCACAGATTGTTCAGTTCACATTTACTCTGGTTTTCATTAACATAGGAAACCTATCATTTTTTTCCCAACTCATTCCTTTTCTAGAACACATGATTAAATTCATGAGTATGGCAGATGTGGATTTGGACAGTTGCACAGAAGGTCTAGATTTCTTTATATTCTTTATGAACAGTTAAACGGGCTGCTATGCCTGGTCCCAGCACAAGAGGAAGCTCTTAGCCCTCATCTGACTAATAAACTGAGGGGGGTTGATATGTGGGGCTCCCCTCAGCTGAGGAGAAGGATGGGAGGGGGAGGGGTCAAAGATGGGAGGGTGAGGTTGAGAGTAGGAAAGAGGAAGCTGAGATTGAGAGGTAATTTGAATAAATAAATAAATTTTGGGAAAAAAAGATCAGCCTTTCTCAACAAGTTTTGCGGTAGTTGTCTTGGTTTTTGTAAGCTAAGACAGTTACCTTTCTTTACTTGAAGTTTTGTTCAGTGGTGATATAAAAGAGTAGTAGACTCTAAGAATTAAAAAAAAACTTTTAAAATATTCTCTCTCTCTTTTTCCCTCGTTCTCTCCCTTCATCTCTCCTAATACCAATTACTATTGTTAATAATTCTGTAAAATATATACTAAGCAAGAGAATGTGGTATTTCCAAAGAGGAGCAACAAATTTAAAGGAACAGTATAGATAACTCAGAATGAGGGGACAATAAATGTAGTCAATTTGTCTTTCACAGAGAAGCAAAGATAGTAAAACAGGTCAAAATACCTAAACAACAAGTCAAGCTGGAAGTACTGGATATCATTAGAAGTAAGAAAACTAGGGACATACACATTGCATCTTAAATTAACTCTAAGTTGGTCATAAAAGTATACGCAAAATACAAAACTGCAAAACTCCTACATGCTAAAACAGAAGAAACCTAGATTATCTTGTGAGAAACAATGACATTTTAGGTACAATATAAATGATACAATACGCAAAAGAGATGATTGATGTATTGTATTTTATTAAAGTCAAAATTTTCTCCTTGAGTAAGACAGAGTCAATAGATGAGAAGATGTGCGAGAGTTAGAAGAAAATACTTGGGGAAGACATACAGTTAAAGCACTGTTGTCCCAAATATACAAATAACTCGTAATACTTGATAAAAGAAAAATTAACTCAATGAATAGTTGGAGTATCAAAATAAAATAAAAAGATGTCAGACAAACACAAAATATGCTCCTCCACATCACAGATCTTAAGAGAAGGATAGGTAAGATGAATATGTAAAGCAAAGAGTTTTAAGTCATGGAAATCTTTGGCAAAATTAGAATGATGGGCACATGACACAACGCATTAATATAGACTGATTGCTACATGCTACCCCAGAAAGATCCCTAATGTTAATGGCGAACTCTGGGTGATAACGAGATGTAAATGAACTGATGTCACTTAATGTATTGTCATAAAGATTCCATTCTGTTGGATGATATGCATTTACAAGGCTTGGAATATATGAGGAGTCTCCAAATATTTCTTCTAATTTTAATATGATCTTAATATTATTTTCTTAAAAGAACAACAAAAATAATCTAGTTATGAGACAAGCAAGAAAGATGCTAAGATCCCTATGAAATTGTTGAGTAACAACCTCGTTGTTCCCTACTGAAAGAAATTCATAATAAATTTCTGTTTCTGTGTAGCTATTGTACTTAAAACCAATAAATAACTATTATAGACTAAAAGAAAATTCATTTCATGCACAATCTACTCCCTCATGAGAACTTGAGTTTATGGTAGGTTTTCACTTATATCTAATTTTCTTTCCTGTGAGTGCCACCAAAGCTGATGACTGTGGAACAGTGACAGGGTAAACGTTCTTCTATTTTGAAGTGTGTGACCTTGAGAAAATTACTTATCCTCTCATTTTCAGTTTTATGTTATATAAAAAGGGATTTTACCTACTTGGCAAAGATGAAATAAAAGATCATATACAAAACATTGCATGCCATACCAGCCTCCTAATAAACAGATATCATATTAAATGGGAGTAAAAACAATTTCAACTCTACTCATTTCAAAGTAGGTCCACATTGTTCCAGCCATGTTAGTTCTTCTGGCATTCATTTTGGCATAACAAAGCCCTCTCTAGTTAAATTTTTCCTTTAGAAATAAAAGAAATAAGTTTGTTTGTATCTCCTCTAAAATGTTTATTTTCAGAGAACATTGCTCTTCCCTGGACTGTGTGCTCTTGTGGCACCTAAAACAATATTTTTCATAGAAAAGGAACGTCAGAAAACCAGATCCTTTATAAATAAAAATGCAATGTGAGAACATTACATAAAGAAATAAATTGAAAAGGTATTCAGGAAAAAGTATAATTTCCACAAAGTTGTTCAATAAGAACCACCATGCACAGGAGTCTTGATCATTAACTAGAGATTCTTAGTCACAGTGAAATTACACAGTTGGAAGAAGCTGGGAAAGAAGAATATATTTTCTGAATTTATTAAATGTATATATGTATACTAACTCTGTTATAACATTTTTAGAAAATATTTGGAATTCATCCTTTTATTTTTACTTACCCCATCTTTCAACAGGTATTTATGAAGCCATCAGCTTTGTGTTAGACACTGATTAATTTCTCTCTGTGTTGCTATTTTACTTAAGTCCAATAAACAATTAATAGACACCAAAAGAAAATCCTTTTGTCCTAGATAAAGAAACCCTAATTTATACTATTATAATTTGTTGCCCATAAATGTCACAATGGGGTCTATAGTGTAATTTCAGTTTTTGGATGCAGAAGTTTTCCCATTCTGTGAAACATACTTTAGTGAAATGCGTTAAATAGGTAAATGATATCAAATCTAAGTCCATATTCTTCCAAATTCCATTCTAGACTGCATTTAAACAATTAAAAATTTAATATTTTTAACAACATGAAGAATTCTGTTCTCAGACTCATAAAGAATTCTTTTATCAGAATTCATGAACAGTACATGAAGAATTATTTTTTGTTTGTTTTTTGAGATAGGGTTTCTCTACATAGACTTGGCTGTTCTAGAACAGTATATATCAGGCAGGCTTTGAATTCATAGAGAACTGCCTGCCTCTGCCAGATGAGTGCTGGCATTAATGTGTGCACCACTATTGCTGGGCAAGAATTCTGTCCTAAAAGATTTACAACTTTTAAATAAATACATATTTTTGTTAAAATAAAGATGCATTTAGTTTTATCTCAGTTTTAAAATTTGATACCTAAGAATCTTGAGCACTTCTTTATGATGAAGAAATTAAAATACTGGGTCAAACTGTAATAAAAGTAAATATAAACCATACAAATTTTATGAACTCAGAGAATAAAAACATGAACCAGAGATCTATCACTTCAGGTAATCATCCAAACGTATTTTGATTGAAAATTAGAACAAAATGACAGCCTACAGATTGGGAAAAAATCTCTTCCAACCCCATATCAAACAGAAGTATAATATTCAAAACATATAAAGAACTCAAGAAATTAAACAGCAACAAACCAAATAATCCAATCAAAAAAATAGGTAACAGAGCTTAATAAGAATTCACAAAAGAGGAATCTCTAATGGCCAAGAGGCACTTGAAAAAATGATCAACATCCTTAATCATCAGAGAAATGCAACTCAAAATGACTCTGAGATTTGATCTCACATCTGTCAGAATTGCTAAGATCTAAAATTCAAGTGATAGCACATGCTGGCAAGTATGTGGAGAAAGGGGAACACTTCTCCACTGCTGTTGGGCATGCAAACCTATACAACTCTTTGAAAATTGGGAACAGTCCTACTTCAAACCCAGCCATACTACTCCTGGGCATCTATAGTAAAGATTCTCCAACAAATCACAAGGACATTTACTCAATAATGTTCATAGCAGCTTTATTTGTAATAGCCAGAAACTGGAAGCAACCCAGATGTCCTTCAACTGAAGAATGGATTAAAAAAAAAAAAAGGTGGTACATTTATACAATGGAATACTACACAGCTATCAGAAACCAGGAAATCATGCAATTTGCAACCAAGTGGATGAAACTAGAAAAGCTCATCCTGAGTGAGCTAACCCAGACCCAGAAAGATAAGCATGGTATATATTCACTTATAAGTGGATATTAACCATATAGCACAAGACAACCATATTACAACCCACAGACCCAAACAGACAGGAACCTAGCATAACTATCTTATGAAAAACTTAACTCACTAGTCGTGGACCATGTTGCCTGTTAGTGGAACACTTCACCCTAGCTGGGCTACCATATCAGACCCCAGTACAAGAGGAAGCTGTTAGCCCTCATGTGAATTATTAACTGAGGGGGATCGATATGTGGGGGCTCCCCTCATCTGAGGACAAGGAGAGGATGGAAGGGGGGAAGAGGAGAGGAGGGTGAGAGCAGGAGGGAAGAGTGAGACCAGGAGGGGAGGAAGAGGGTGCTGTGATAGAGATGTAATTTGAAAAAATAAATTAATAAAAAACGTCTTAAAAAATGGAACTAGGGATTGTATAAAATGTACAACCATAGGGCATGGACATGACATAATTATTTTAAAGTTAGTTAGTTAATTAGTTAGTTAGTTTGTTTGTTTCTTTGTTCATTTATTAATTAATTATTTATTTATCTATTCATCCATTTTACACCCCAATCGTAACTCCCTTTCCTCACTCTACTGGGCCCCATCCTCCTGCCCCCTTCCCCCTTGACACCCTCTCCTTCTCCTTAGAAAAGGGGAGCCCTCCCCTATATCACTGCACCCCAACAAATCAAGTAGCATCAAGACTAAGCATGTCATCCCTCCATTGAGGCCAAGCACCACAGTCCTATTAGAGGAAGTGATCAAAAGGCAGGCATCAGAATCAGTGTCAGAAATAGCCCTGGCTCCACAAGCTAGGGGACCCACATGACAACCAAACTACCCTTCACCTACATATGTATAAGAGGCCTAGGATCAGTTTGCATGCTCTTTGGTGGTTTGGTCTCTATGAGTCACCATGAGCTTAGGTTAGTTATCTCTGTTGGTCTTCTTCTGGAGCTCTTGTGCCCTCTGGGTTTTTCTATCTTTCCCTCTGTTCTTCCACAAGACACCTCTCCCAGCACCTAATGTTTGACAGTGAGTCTCAGCCTCAATTTGAATCCTCTGCTGTGTAGAAGTTTTCAGAGGACAGTTATGCTATGCTCATGTCCATATGTACAGCAGAGTATTGTTAATAGTGCAAGGGGTTGGCTTTCTCCATTGGGGAAAGTCTCAGGTTGGGCCCATCATCAGTTGAACATTTTCTCAATTTCTGGAATATCTTCATCCCTCCACCTGTTGAATATAAAGTAACTTTTGGGTTGAAGTTTTTGTGGGTGGATTGGTGATCTACTCCATCCTCTAGAAGTCCTACATAGCTAGAAGCTAGTCTCTTAAGGACAGAACATAATTTGAAATATAATAAAAAACACTGCAAAGTATATAACAAAAGGAAACAGTTTAACTAGAAAATATCAGCAATTATAACTTCTAAAGGCAAAACCAAACTGGTATGTTTCAAAATTTCATTGAATGAGCATAAAATCAAATAAAATGGTATCAAAGAGATAATGGTACACAGTATCAATAATTAGACTTTACAGACAGATGAAAGAGAAAAGGAGCATAGAAATAAGAGGGAGGAGGAGACAAAGGAAATGGAGAGAGAAGAAAAAGTCATGGAGGACTGATGGGGTAGTGTTAAGCATTCTAAATGTTAATTGGTCCTGTTTGCTGTCTGTTACTTAATTGACTCTGATTGGTTAAATAAATGCTAAGGACTGAGATTGGGCAAAGACAAAGAAAGGTGGGACTTCCTGCGATTAGAACAGGAAGCCTGCACTCTAGACCGAGGATGAATTCATTCCAGCCAGCAGCAGGAAGAAAGAGGACACACACCATGGGTTAGAAAAAAAGAACCTCATTCCACATGGCCAGGAACATCCACATAGCATGAAGAATGGCAGTCCAAGGGGACGTATGTATATATGGGGTCATATTTGGGTAATAGAACTAAGAGCTAGCTTAGATGGGCTAGGATTGCTCAACTCTGGCCAAGGCTTGTTAATATCCATGTGGTGTCTGTGTGCTCATTTATAATGGCTGCTTAAAGATTAACAGCCGCTGAACCAATTAACCATAATATAAATACTGGTAAATAATTTAATTAATTCTTTCTACAAATGGCTTGCAACATACTTTAATTAATTTTTTTTCTACAGAGGACATAGTAAAAGAAGAGAAGATAGAGTACAAAAGAGTGCAGACAACCTACTGAAATGAATTAGGAAATATATCAAAATCCACACATGTAGCTATATAGTAGGAGTCTCAAAGCAAACTAGATAGGAGGTATGCAGTCCAGAGTAATTAAATGAAGAACTAATGAGTACATAAAATTCCAAGACAACTATAATCTTAGAAATCCAGCAAGCTTAGTTTATCTCAAGCAAAATAAACACAAGACAACCACACTTAGGTACGTTATAATCAAATCACTGAGAACTAGTGATTCAAAGAAACATCATATGTGTTATTGCATAAGACAATGATAGAAGGGATGATGATTAAATTTTCACTGGGATACAAAGGCACCAAATGGGGAAACTTAACTCAAGTGAAATAAATATGAATAATACATATTTTTAAAATGAGCCAAAATGCACTTTCAATGTTGAGGTGTTCTAAAGGTCTTTTAAACAAGAAAAAAATAGTCATAGGAGATTTTCACATAGATATTGGAACATGTACAAACAAAATTTCCATGCTGACAGAAACTGCTAGACTTCGAAATTCAGACTGTGATTAAAATTAAAAATAAGATCACTAGAATAATAGATGTGTCATATGTACAAAGTATTTTCATTTGAATATTAGTGATTTAAGTTTTATTTGGGTGAAAAATAGCAAAAATCTTAGTGTCAAATGAAGACTGGGAGAGTACTGTTTTAGGGTTCCTATTGCTCTAATGAAACACCATGATGAAAAGTCAAGTTGGGGAAGAAATGAGTCATTTGTCACACAGTTCTACACTTCTGTACATCATTGACAAAAGCTAGGACAAGAACTCGACAGGAACATGATCCAGAGTCCATGAACAGTTGCTGCTTACTGGTTTGCACATCATGGTTTGTTCACCTTGAACCTAAAACATGGGAGACAAGGAAAAAACAGGTTCCTTGTGTGTTCGAGACAATCTAATCTACAGTGCTATTACTAAAGAGCAAATCAACACAGCCCAGGCTATGCACAGAAACTCTCTCTCTCTCTCTCTCTATATATATATATATATATATATATATATATATATATCCACATAGAAAATAAATCTCCAAGGAAAGGAGAAAAGGAAAGAACATATAGGTGTGTGTGAGTGTGTGTGTGTGTGTGTGTGTGTGTGTGTGTGTATGTGTGTGTGTGTGTGTGTATGCCTTTGATCCCAAACATGGGATACAAAGACAAAGACAGATAAGTTTCAAAGACAAAGACAGATAAGTTTCTTTTTTTTATTGATTTATTTATTGCTACAGGTTACATCTCCATCATAGTGTCTTCTTTCGACCCTTTCCAGTCCCACCCTCCCACCCTATACCCCCTATCCCTTCGATACCACTCCTCTGGAGTGGAGTGTTCCTACATAACAGTCCCCTGCCCCAGTTCAGCAGTCATATGAGGGCCAAGAGTCTCCACATACACTGGGGGCCTACAAGACAGCACAACTAGGGCAAAGTGCCTCATTGACAGGGAAAAAAAAAAAGGTTATGTTCCTATTCCCTTTGGTGCGTTGGTTGTAGTATAGATATCCTGTACTATATAGCTGAAATCTGAATATAAGTGAATAGATGCTATGTGCATCCTTCTGAGTCTGGGTTAGCTCACTCAGAATGAGCTTTTCTAGTTCCATCCATTTGGATGCAAATTGCATCATTTCTTGCATTTTTTCTTGCAAATTGCATTGTTTCTGGAAGCAGAGTAGTATTCCATTGTATAGATGTACCATAGTTTTTTAATCCATTCTTCAGTTGATGGACATATGGGTGGTTTCAGTTTCTAGCTATTACAAATAAAGCTGCTATGAACATGGATGAGGAAACTTCCTTGTGATTTGTTGAGAAGTCATTTGGATGTATACCCAGAAGTGGTACAGCTGGGTCCCAAGGCAGAGCTATTCCAAGTTTTCTAGATATCACCAGACTGACCTCCATATTGGTTGTACAAGCCTGCACTCCCACCAGCAATGGAGGAGGGTTCCCCTTTCTCCACACCCTCACCAGCATGTGCTATCATTTGAGCTTTTTATCTTAGCCATTCTGACAGGTGTGAGATGGAATCTTAGAGTCCTCTTCAGTTGCATATCTCTGATGATTAAAGATGCTGAGCATTTCTTCAAGTGTCTCTTGGCATTTAGGAAATCCTCCTTTGTGAATTCTCTGCTTAGCTCTCTCCCCCATTTTCTTTAATTGGATTTTTTTGGTTTCTTGGCATTTAATTTCTTGAGTTTTTTGTAAATTTTGGATATTAGCCCTTTCTCAGATGTGGGGTTGGTGAAGTTTTTCTTCCCAATCTGTAGGCTGCCATTTGTTCGAATGACAGTGTCTTTTGCCTTACAGTTTCATGAGGTCTCATTTATTGATTGTTGGTTTTAAGTCCTAAGCTGTTGGTGTTCTGTTCAGGAAGTTGTCACCTGTGCCAATGATTTTGAGGGGTTTTCCCAATTTTTCTTCTAGTAGATTTAGTGTGACCGGCCTTATGTTGAGGTCTTTGATCCACTTGGACTTAAGTTTTGTACAAGGTGATAAGTATGGGTCTAATTTCATTCTTTTACAAATGGACATCCAGTTGGACCAGCACCATCTGTTAAAGATGTTGTCCTTTTTCCATTGTGCGGTTTTGATATCTTTGTCAAAGATTAGGTGACCATAGGTGTGTGAGTTCATTTCTGGGTCTTCAATTGTATTCCATTGATGCACTGGTCTGTTTCTATACCAGTACCATGCTGCTTTTACTACTATTGCTCTGTAGTACAGCTTGAAATCTGGGATGGTGATAACCTCCAGGTGTTTTTTTTTTTTTTTAATTGTACAGGATTGATTTAGCTACTCTGGGTTTTTTGTTGCTCCATATGAAATTAAGAATAGCTTTTTCCAGGTCTAAAAAGAATTATATTGGTATTTTGATAGGCATTCCATTGAATCTGTATATTGATTTTGGTAGGATGTCCATTTTTATTATGTTGATCCTACCTATCCATGAGCATGGGAGATCTTTCCATCTTCTGATGCCCTCTTCAATTTCTTTCCTCAAGGGCTTGAAGTTCTTGTTGTAAAGGTCTTTTCCTTGCTTCATTAGAGTTACCCCCAGGTATTTTATATTGTTTGTGGCTATTTTGAAGGGAGTTGTTTCCCTGATTTCTTTCTCAGCCCATTTATTTGTTGTATAAAGAAGGACTTCTGAATTTTTTGAATTAATTTTGTATCTAGCCACCTTGCTGAAGGTGTTTATCAGCTGTAAGAGTTCTCTTGTGGTATTTTTGGGGTCTCTTATGTATACTATCATATTGTCTGCAAATAGGAATAATTTGACTTCTTCATTTCCAATTTGTATTCCCTTGATCTCTTTTAGTTTTTATTGCTCTAGCAAGAACTTCAAGTACTATATGGAAGAGATATGGTGAAAGTGGGCATCCTTGTCTTGTCCCTGAGTTTAGAGGAAACGCTTAAAGTTTCCCTCCATTAACTTTGATGTTTGCTAATGGCTTGCTGTATATTGCCTTTATTATTTCCAGATATGATCTTGTATGCCCGTTCTCTCCAGACCTTTTAGCATGAAGGGGTGTTGGATTTTGTCAAATGCTTTTCCCACATCTAGTGAGATAATCAGGTGGTTTTTCTCTTTCATCTTGTCTATGTGGTGAATTACATTGATGGATTTTCATATTTTGAAACATCCCTGCAGTCCTGGGATGAAGTCTACTTGATCATGCTGTATGATACTTTTGATGTGTTCTTGGATTCAGTTTGCCAGATTTTATTAAGTATTTTTGCATCTATGTTCATGAGGGAGATTGGTCTGACATTCTCTTTCTTTGTTGGGACTTTGTGTGGTTTAGGAATCAGGGTGACTGTGGCCTCATAGAATGAGTTTGATGGTGTTCCTTCTGATTCTATTTTGGGGAAGAGTTTGAAGAGTATCAGTATTAGCTCTTCTTTGAAGGTCTGGTAGAATTCTGTGCTGAAACCATCTGGCCCTGGGCTTTTTTAGGTTAGGAGATTTTTAATGACTGTTTCTATTTCCTTAGGGGATATAGGGCTGTTTAATCTGTTAACCTGATCTTGATTTAACTTTGGGCAGTGGAATCTATCAAGAAAATTGTCCATTTCACTTAGGTTTTCAAAGTTGGTGGAGTATAGATTTTTAAAGTAGGATCTAAAGTTTCTCTGGATTTCCTCAATGTCTGTTGTTATTTCTCCCTTTTCGTTTCTGATTTTGTTGATTTGGGTTTTTTTCCCTCTGTCTTTTAGTTAATTTGGGTAAGGGTTTGTCTATTTTGTTGATCAGATAAGTTTCTTATGTGTTTAAACCCAACCTAATCTACAAATTGCCCAAGCTACACAGAAAAATCGGTCTCAATCAAACAATAAATTTATGACAACTGTAGAGAAGAATACTTAAACTCCATACAGTCTTATGCTGATTCAAGTTAAATTGATTATATAAAGCCATATGTATGTAATAGTAATTACAGGGACAAAAAAAAGGGTCTTCTATTCTAACTGATAGAAATCAGATTTGACTGGAAAGGCCTCCTACAGATCTTGTCTACAAACAAAAGAACAGGCAGGTAATTTATATTTGCTGATTCCACTATGTGGGAACAGCTCAGACAGGCTAAGACATAAATATGTATACATTGCCAATAACAATCTTGTTGGCTACATAGAAGCCACATGACTTACTATTGCATGCTATCCTTTCATATGGCATGAACAGAGACTTAAAATGCTTCTGCTCAAACAAGGAGCTGAAAATCTTCCTTAATTCATTTGTTCATCCTTAATTTCCAAGGCACATTTGTAATTACAGAACTTTATGTTACTTATGAGAAATTACATATTTTCAGAACAAAAGGATCAGACAGCAAAGAAGATAAGACAAGTAGCCCAGATGATCCAGCCTCACAGACTGCCTCAATAGCTGCTTCCTCAAAAATCTGCATCCAGAACAACTTTAAAATGGCTAGTTAAGATGGTCCAGCCTCACAAACTGTTACAGCCTGGACTTCAGTAAAGCACTGAACTTTCCCACCCAAATTTCAACCTTGGACTACAAACTGCTCAGGACATTCAAATTGCTGGGCACATAGAGAATGGAAAACAAATGTTACTATTAACTTGTTTAATCATTTTTCCATTTTCTTTGAGCCCCCAAACAGGTTTTCTACATCCCAATTCAGAAGGAAACAATATTTAAAAGAGTGACATGCCATTCCCAAAAACTAGTGTGAATGATTCTTTGGTCATTTGATGTATTACAGATGTTGTTTAGAATTATTGTTTACAAGTTAAATGGTCTTGTTAAACAAGGTATAGGAGATTAGACTCAAGGATTTTTCTCTGTCTTTTTCATTTCTCTATCCTTCTTTCTCTCTTATATTGGAGGAAAAGGACCTGAAAAGAAAAAAGAGGGGGAATATGGGCATATAATATAGAAATGATAAGATATAAGAGTAGATTATTAAATTTCCTCTGAAACTTAACACTAGTGTTATTTCAAAATAAGATTATCTTTGACACATTGGTATAAAATTTTGTATATTGATACAAAAATAAGTTAATTTTTGATTCATTGGTATAGAATTTTATATTCTGACACACATATATGTATATTTCAACTCTTATATATGGTATTGTGTCTATACAACTCTTCTAAAAGTGAAGATTGGCTTCCAATCTTGCTATGGGTTGCTATTGCAATCTATTTAGGAATCTGAATAATACAGGTTGATGGCTAGTCAGTCAAAATCCTGATCATATCAAGTACTAGTCTTGATTTTTCACAAAATAAGCTTACTGGATTAAACAGATAGTAAATGGTTAAAATATACAGTTTGCTTGTTCAAATATAGATAGATAGATGATATAGATAGATAGATAGATAGATAGATAGATAGATAGATTTATAAATAAATCAACAGATGTCTTCAAAACCCTCAAAGGCGTACAGAAAATGGCATTTAAAGATTTTTTTATTATTTTAAGAATTGTTTGACTTAAGATAATCAAACTCGTGACAGTTCCCGTTTGACTTGGAAGGAGACAACGAGCATCAAAAATCTCCATCAGGAGATAATTCCTAAAGAGCAAAAGTGCCCTGCTCTCTCAACAGACTATGTGCAGTCCAAAGATGGACCAGAATTTAAATGCAAGTAAGTTGATGGCCTGATTCTGCAGAGACAGAGTAGGCAAATCCTTTCCTGGTAAACAATTTAGTCTGTGAGGTATGTTTGACCAGAAGGCTGAAGATGATACTTCAATAGTATTGAGAGATGTTTGGGACTGTCTAGGCAGCAAACTGTCATTTTTTTCTTTTTAGAATCTGCTCTCCTGTACTTCCTACTCACTTAAATAATAACTTTACCCCTTCTTATGTCTTTGATGGGATTGAAGACATAATAGATATAAATTTTCAATTAAACTTGAGTTGTTTAGAATTTAAAACAGTATTTTCAAATCTAAATAAAATCTTTAGGTTTATAAATATAGGATACAATAGAAAATATTTAGGTTCAGAGCTTTAGACACACATAGATGATTTTTTTCTTCTACAAAATTGCCTGATTCAAATAGGCTAAACATTATGTGTATAACTTTTATA
Organism: Lophiomys imhausi; assembly: GCA_907164525.1. Lineage (NCBI taxonomy): Eukaryota > Metazoa > Chordata > Mammalia > Rodentia > Muridae > Lophiomys > Lophiomys imhausi. The sequence continues at coordinate 2,251,700 of CAJQZJ010033410.1, read as the reverse complement.
TATGGTTTTCTTGATTGTTTCATATTTGCTCTTACTGTTTTTACTATATGAGTTAAAAAATAATCTTTTTATTAGACAAAAGGAGGGAATCGATGGTAATGTTATGCACTCTAAATGTTAATTAACCTGACCCCAGAAGTTTGCTTCCTGTATGTCAAATAATGCTGTGTTACCTTGCTTGTCTCTGATTGGTTGAATAAATTCTGAGGCTTGAGATTTAGCAAAGACAGATGTAGGCAGATATAAGGTGCTTGGACTTCTGAAACAGAGAAGTTGTTGAGTAGAAGTCTCCAGAAGAAGTAGAAGAAGAAGCCAGAGCAGGAAGGAAGACACACATCATGAGTTATGAAAAAGAACCTCATTCTACGTGGCCTGGAATATTGGAATAGCATGGACAATAACAGCCCAGGGGATGTATGTATATATGGCATCATATTTGGGGAATAGAATTAAGGGCAACTTGTATGGGCTAAGATTACACAATCCAGGTCAAGGCTTGTTAAAGATCTAGCTGTAAGGCATTTTCTTCATTAGTGATTGATGGGAGAGAAACCAGCCCATTGTTGGTAGTGCTGTCTCTAGGCTGGAGGTTCTGGGTTCTATAAGAAAACAGCTCAACATCCCTAATTGTCAGAGAACTGCAATTCAAGATGACTTTGAGATTCCATCTCTCACCTTTCAGAATGGCTGAGATCAAAAACACAAATGACAGCACATGCTGGTGAGGTTGTGGAGAAAGGGGAACACTGCTCCATTGCTCGTGGGAGTACAAACTTGCACAACCACTATGGAAATCAGTCTGGCTAAATTGTAGAAAACATGGAATAGCCCTACCTCAAGACCCAGCCATACCACTTCTGTGTATCCACCCAAATGATTTCTCACCAAACCACAAGGACATATCTTCATCTATGTTCATAAAAGCATTATTTGTAATAGCTAAAAGCTGGAAACAACCCAGATGTCCCTCCACTGATGAAGGGACAAAATAGTTGTGGTAATTTACACAATGGAATACTACACAACTCTCAGAAACAAGGAAATCATGCAATTCGCAGCCAAATGGGTAGAACTAAAAAAGTTCATCCTGAGTGAGCTATCCCAGACTCAGAAAGGTGCACATGGCACAACATTATAAGCTTGTATGAAATTCTCAACAAAATAAATTAATATATACCTTAAGATCCAGTGATACCACTCTAGTCCATATATCCAAAGGACATTATACTACACAGTCACTTGTTCAAACACATTCGTTGTTGATCTATTTACAATAGCCAAGAATTACAAACAACATACATATCTGCCAATGTATGAATGGCTAAATAAAATCTGTTATGTTTTCACAATGAAACATTATTCATATGTTTAAAAAAACAAAATCATGAAATTTTCAGGTAAATGGATAGAGATAGAAAATATCATCCTGTATGACATAACCCAGACCAACAAAGGATAAATAATATATATATATATTTTTTTATATTTATATATATATTATTTATATGTGGATGTTAGCTGTTAAACCTTCAATAAGCAGGTTGTAACCCATATAACCACAGAGGTCATAGGTATAGATATTGAATAAGAGACTGTGGAGAAGGGAGATATCTCCTGTGGCATGGACAATAGGATAAATAATTATGGATGGATATGGGAGTACTAGAAAGGGAGGATCAAATGGACACTATGGGGAAAATGGGGGTTAAGGAAAGGTGAGTATACAGGGTAGGACAGATAAAACTAAGGGACATTTGAGGGTCTATGTGGAAACTTAATACAGTAAAAGCTTCCTAAAATGTATACATATAATTTATGAAAGAAATTTAAATAAAATGACCAGTAATGGGAAAGAGAAAGCCCCAGCTAGATATTTCTCCCACCAAATGAAATCTCCAACATTGGGAATGGATTACATCTAATAGAGTTGTTGGCCCAAGGGGCTTCATGGTAACTCGTGAATAACTGAGGTTATTGCCAAGGCTGTTGATTGATCTCCATGACTGATAAGGCCCTATTGCTAAAGACAATACCTAGATGACTCATTGAACATGGATAAATCTGTGTTCTGTGTAGTCACACATATCTCTTCTGGGTTATGTAAGTAGCAAGTTGACCATCATAAAGTAATAGACTCCTCTAAGTGCCTTGAACTCATCCTCCCAAGCTTTTGTACATTTTTATTTAGTGACTTGCAATCTACTCTAGTCTTATATGGTGCTGACTCTACCGATGGTCACTAGTGCTCTTGCAGCTTACATCAAGGATTCTGCTCTTGGAAATCCTCACTTGATATTCTAAAGTACTTCTGACTAGGAGTAAGTTTCCCTCTTTCCTCCTATCTACTCTACTGAAACTGAGCTGAAATATGTGAAGAAAAGAAACAAGAAATTATTTTTTTTCAAGATGTCGTAATTCTGTAATTATTTCGTTAAAAATACCATTTAGCTAGCTGTAGCATGTGAGCATTGAATCACACTAAGATATTGAATGAAGAAAACAGGTTCATCAACTTGAAATGTTACAATTTTCATATAGAGATTTTAATATACTTTGCAATTGGTGTTATAGGACACAAGGTAATAAAACAAAAACTCAGCTCGTCGGGAGGTGGAGTAGATATTCCTCAATGTTCCATTTCCTGCTTAATTGTACCACTGTTTCTTTAAGTCATCTATATACACCCTGAACTAGAAGCTTCCCTTTAGGAAATACTTTTAAGCACATTATTCTTTCACTAAGGAAAGGATTTTTAGTTCAACCTCTGATGTCAATATTTGGATCAAAGTGAATACTGCACGTGTTCTATAATTTATTTGCTCATGAATATCAGTTTGTCCTCTATTAGTTGTTTAAACCTAGTTAGCTTTGAGTTGTAAATTCTGGCACATGTGCTAAATATATTCAGACATACTAATGACACCATTCCCAGTGGTAATATCTCTGATCAGCTTGAGCTTTAAAGTTACTATCATATTTTCCAAGATAATGAGGATAATGTTTCATTTGTGGACAAAGATGTTCTCTGACAAACTCATAACAAACAAAACACCTAATAACTTATAAATTCAGTATTAATATTCCATATGAAATATTCTGCTCTAAGTCTCACAATCAAAACATTTATATTCATATGTATTTATATACTTTATGTTTCTGAAATTGTAGTGGTTTGAATGAGAATGACTTCCATCAACTATTTAAATGCTTAGTTACCAGGAAGTGGCACAGTTTGAAAGGATTAGAAGGATTAAGAGGTATGGCCTTGTAGGAATAAGTATGTCACTAGGAGTAGGCTTTGAAGTTTGCCATGCCAAGTTTAGAGTCTCTCTCTTGGACCTACAGGTCATGATGAGCCACTTAGCTACTTCTATAGCCCCACATCTACCTGCCACTATGCTTCCTGCCTTGATGATAATGAAATAACCTTTTTTTTGTGTACCACATTTTTTTTATTAAATGCTTTATTTTTTTTTCTTCAAGTTACATCTCAGTCACAAACCCTTCCCTATTCCCCCTTCCTGTCCCACCTTTCCACCCTCTTCCCCCCCAAGAGCTTCCCCTTTCAGTCCAACAAATGGTTCCTTCTCTAATAACAGTAAATACTATACAAAACAACAGAAATAAATATGCCACATTTATGAGAGTTAAATGGCCCAGTATACCTTCCCAATGTCCAGTTCATACATACTTGGCCCCTGACTTTAACATTCTACTATCTAACCATCTCCATGAGTTTAAAGGTCTATAACTGACTTAGCTTTCATACTAACTTGCATCACTATTATAACCATCTTCTTAGATCTAGAATGCCCTCTTGATTCCTAAACAACTCAAAATTTAACTATGAGACTCTAGCTGTCTATTCTTCAACCACCTCAGAGAGCAGAGAGGGATAAATAAATCTGATTATATAGGAAGTGCAGGGCCTGCAGCTTTCAATACTAAGAAATAACAAACCAGTGACTGCCTGGACAGTTCCCATTTTCTCTCCACACATTCCAGAATTACTCTTCAGCCTTTTGGTTCTGTTTCTCTGACAGACATTGATTGTAGAGCAGGAATTATGAAGGACTTACATAACCTGTCTTGGCAGAGCTAGGCTGTCGACTTCCCTGCTACCAAGTTTTGTCCTTTTTGGACAGCAGTCTGTCTGCAGTTGAAGCAAGGGTTTTTTTCATGCCAAGAGATAGGCTTGCCACTAATTCAACCATCTCACACTGGAGATTTTTCGATGCTTATCTTCTACTTGGAGTAGAATAGGGGGTGCTGTCAGGAGCTGATATGTCTCCATATCAAAAAAAAATTTAATTTCAGATAACATCTTTGAATGCCATATTCTGCAGATCTCTTGGGGTTTTTGAAGATGCCCTATCCATCTCTTGTATTTAGATAAGCAAATGTTGCTTGTCTCTTAACAACTTGATTACTGAGTAGTTTAGAGAATATCTGTGATAGACTGTCATAGAAGCTAACAAAGTGACATGTTTGCATGACTAGGAGTTTGTTTTTCTTAACTATTCTAAACAGTTTTAGATGGTTGGTATCAAGAGGCCAGAGCTTCACATTTTATTTTTAAGTATCTCTAGGTATGATACCATTAGGAAGCGTTACCTTTAATTTTGTATCAATGTACAAAGATCTATTCAATTGTGGCTAAATATACTCTTAATTTTGTATCAATATACAAAGATCAATGTCTATGTAGCCCAATACAATCTTAATATTACGTCCATATACAAGGGTCAATACCATTGTGGCCAACTATAATCTTAATTTTGTATCAACATACAAAGATCATTACCAATGTAGTCCAATACGATCTTATATTTGCACAATAAACAGTGGTCAATAACACCTATGGCCAACTAATCTTTGACAAAGAAGCCAAAACCGCACAATGGAAGAAGGACAGCATCTTCAACAAATGGTGCTGGTCCAACTGGATGTCCACTTGCAAAAGAATGAAATTAGACCCATACCTATCACCTTGTACAAAACTTAAATCCAGTGGATCAAAGACCTTACCATAAGGCCGGCCACACTAAATATACTAGAAGAAAAAGTAGGAGAAACCCTCGAACTCATTGGCACAGGTGACACCTTCCCGAACAGAACACCAACAGCTCAGGACCTGAGATCAACAATCAATAAATGGGACCTCATGAAACTGAAAAGCTTCTGTAAGGCAAAAGACACTTTCATTCAAACAAAACGGCAACCAACAGACTGGGAGAAAATCTTCACCACCCCACATCTGATAGAGGGCTATTATCTAAAATCTACAAAGAACTCAAGAAACTAAATGCCAAGAAACGAAATAATCCAATCAAAAAATGGGAGAAGGAGCTAAATAGAGAATTCACAAAGGAGGAATCCCTAATGGCCCAGAGACACCTGAAGAAATGCTCAACATCCTTAATCATCAGAGAAATGCAACTCAAGATGACCCTGAGATTCCATCTAATACCTGTCAGAATGGCTAAGATAAAGAGCTCAAATGACAGCACATGCTGGCGAGGGTGTGGAGAAAGGGGAACCCTACTCCATTGCTGGTGGGAGTGCAGGCTTGTGCAACCACTATAGAGGTCTGTCTGGCGATATCTTAGAAATCTTGGAATTTGATCTTTGTATATTGATACAAAATTAAGAGTATATTTAGCCACATTTGAATAGATCTTTGTATATTGATGCAAAATTTAAGGTAACGCTTCCTAATGGTATCGTACTTAGAGATACTTAAAAATGAAATGTGAAGTTCTGGCCTCTTGATACCAACCGTCTTAAACTGTTTAGGATAGTTAAGAAAAACAAACTCCTAGTCATGCATGCATGTCACCTTGTTAGCTACTAAGACAGTCTATCACAGATATTCTCTAAGCTACTCAGTAATCAAGTTGTTAAGAGACAAACAACATTTGCTTATCTAAATACAAGAGATAGATAGGGCATCTTCAAAAACCCCAAGAGATCTGCAGAATATGGCATTCAAAGATGTGGTCTTAAATTAAGATTTTTTTTTGATATCGTGACATATCAGCTCCTGACAGCACCCCCTATTCTACTCCAAGTAGAAGAAAAGCATCGAAGAATCTCCAATGTGAGATGGTTGAATTAGTGGCAAGTCTATCTCTTGACATGTAAAAACTCCTTGCTTCAACTGCAGACAGACTGCTGTCCAAAAAGGACAAAACTTGGTAGCAGGGAAGTCGACAGCCTAGCTCTGCCAAGACAGGGTAGGTTAGTCCTTCACAATCCCTGCTCTACAATAAATGTCTGTCAGAGAAACAGGATCAAAAGGCTGAAGACTGATGCTGGAATGTATGGAGAGAAAATGGGAACTGTTCAGGTAGTCACTGGTTTGTCATTTCTTAGTATTGGAAGCTGCAGGCCCTGCACTTCCTATACAATCAGATATATTTATCCTTCTCAGCTCTCTGAGGTGGTTGAAGAATAGACAGCTTGAGTCTCATAGCTAAATTTTGAGTTGTTTAGGAATCAAGAGGGCGTTCTAGATCTAAGAAGATGGTTATAATAGTAATGCAAGTTAGTATGAAAACTAAGTCAGTTATAGAACTTTAAACTCATGGAGATGGTTAGAAGGTAGAAGGTTAAACTCAGGGGCCAAATATGTACGAACTGGACATTGGGAAGGTATACCGGGCCATTTAACTCTCATAAATGTGGCATATTTAATTCTGCTGTTTTGTATAGAATTTACTGTTATAAGAGAAAGAACCATTTGTTGGAATGAAAAGAAAAGCTGTTGGGGGGGGAGGGGAAGAGGGTGGAAGGGTGGGACAAGAAGGGGGAATAGGGAAGGGTTTGCAACTGAGATGTAACTTGAAAAAAAAATAAAGTACTTATTAAAAAAAAAAAGAAATCTTGGAATAACCTTCTTAAACCTCTGAATCTTAAGCAAGGTCCTAATTAAATGCTTTCTTTTAGAAGCATTGCCTTGATGGTAGTGTCTCTTCACAGCAATAGAACAGTGACTAAGAAAGGAATAATAATCAGAAGTCACATTTAATTCTGGAGTTTTAGTAGCAGAGCTACTAAATTTTCTAGTTGTAAGACTACACCTCAAACAGAATTTTATAGAAAATGCTTTTGATCCCAAGCTTATGAGAATTTCTAGATAAAGTATATTGCCCAGGTCAGTTCCACCTTCTCTTTATCACTAATGTCTCCTTCAGATTTATTTTCCTGAACACATTGCTTATAAACATAATGATAGACATCTAGAAAGAAAGTCAAGATGCTGCTTTTTTTTTTTTAACCAAAAAAAAGTTGCTGAAATAATAAACCCAAGACTGAGCCAAAATTCTCAAAAGAGAGACTACTTATACTGGAAAAACAACCAGTTTTTCCAAAAGAATGCATGTAAAATTCAATTCATATCGACTCATTGATAATATCAGCCCATTGTTTTTTAATGAATTAGAATATAAATGAAATAATACTTAAATTAAAATAACAAATTATAAATGTATTTTCTTGCAATTTATAAAATCTGAGTATAAATCATCCTTGCATTTAATCACAGGCTTGCAAATGACAAAGGCATTTATCTTATCCTGACTCAAATTTCTCTATCTTATAATGTAAATAATTCTTAAATGCCAATATAGTACATTTTAAAAACAGGTAATATGTACGAAAATAGAATCTTGCCAGTAATGTTGGACATTTCTAGTTTTCTAGAAAAAAAATAATTTATAAAAATATATTTTTCTTGACATAAACTCAGCAGGTAAAGATTTTAGTTGTCTAAAATCTGGTGACTTGATTTCCATGTCCAGTCCCCATGTGAAATAGAAATAGAATACAAATCCATGAAGTTTGTCACTGACTTGTGCACATGCAGTACAACACACACACACACACACACACACACACACACACACACACACACACTTCTCAAACAATAATTTTAAAAGTTTTTAAAATATTGATTAATTAAACTGAAACGTTAGAGAATGTACAAATGAGCACACATATTGCTAGCACACTGTTCTCTTGACTTTTTAAAAGTTTGTTCAATAGTGTTCATGCTGAATGTGTGCAAGCTCTGTAATTCTTCATTTGATTTATCACATCAATAGGTTTTAGAATGGAGGAAAATAAAATTTTTAAAGAAACATCTACATATAGATACATAAACATAAATTACTTGATGACTTTGGCATGAAAACAATTAGTGGAAGGGGTGATGGGGTGCAAGCTCAGTGCCTTATGTATGCTGCCTGTTACATTCCTAGCCTCTGAAATATAATGTTTTGATTTGTTCACTATTGGCAAGTACAACTTTCTGTATTTAATAAAAAAAAGGAAAGAAGATTTATGTTGAATGTCAAAAATCTAAGGATGAAACATTTTTTGATGAGTTGAATAGAAAGGAATGGGAATCATAAGGATTGAATTTCCTTGAAAAATATCTGAGTTTAAAAGTTAAGGACAGGTTAATAGTAACAGTTGATGTTCAGTCCTTTTGTGTTCAGCTATTTAAATGCACTAAGAAGTTTGAAGTCAGAGGCTAAACTTCAGGGTTTTTCTGAAGTCCTGGCTGGAAGAGTCCATGGGGCTTAACCATCTTAAGTTAAGATGGTTGTAGATTTTTGAGGAAATGGCTATTGAGACAACATGCAAGGCTGGATCATCTGGGTGACTTGTCTTCTTTGGTGTCTGATCCCTTTTATTCTGAAGTTTCAGTTGTCTAGTTGTCCCTGGAATAGTTAGATGGATGCTTTTAGTCTCCTGGAAAGATAAGAACAGAGACCTGACCTAATCCTAACTCTGGGGCATTACTTTTTTCTTTTCTTTTTTTTTTTTTGGGGGGGGCGGGGTGGAGGGAGGAAATATCTTTCCTGAGCAAATTGGGTTTTTGACAATATAAAAAGTATCTTTCAATGGAGATTTTTTTTTAAATCTATTTATTTATTTATTTATTTGTTTTATTTATTTTATTTATTTTATTTTTTGGAGCTAATCGTACCTTTAAGCATATATATTTTGAGATCACAAAAGACAATTAACTTTGAATTTCAGCATGCCTTTGCAAGCAGCTTTTTTGTTTTTGTTTTTGTTTTGTTTTGTTTTTTGTTTTTCAAGACAAGTTTTCTCTGTGTATACCTGGCTATCCTGGACTCACTTTGTAGACCAGAGTAGCTTTGAACTCACATAGACCCACATGCCTCTGCCTCCCTAGTGCTGGGATTAAAGTCATGCACCACCATTCCAAGCAATTGCAGACAGCTGTGAACTGTCATGTGGGTGCTGGGATTTGAACCTGGTTCCTTCAGAAGAACAACAGAGCTCTTAACTGCTGAGTTATCTCTCCAGCCTGTGAGCAGCTTTTAAACTTAAATCATTGCAAATTCTATATACCTGCCTCTGCCTTCCAAATATTGGGATCAAAGGTGCGTGCCTTCCAATTGTTGGAATTAAAAGTGTGCATCACCAAACCTGGATCAAAGTTTTTCTCTATTGGGAGCTTGCTCTGTGTCAGGCTGGCCTTGAACTCAGAGAGCTGCATGTTTCTGTCTCCCAGTGTGTTGGGATTAAAAGTATATGCCTCTCAAGTGATAAAATTAAAGGTGTGAACCATCACCACCCTGTTCCTTGTAACTCTAGAATTTAAAAGACAACTAACTCTATAGTGATTCTCCTGTCTCTGCTGGAGTTAAAGGCATGGGCTAACACCACCTTTCTCAAATATTTTATCTTAGCTCCAAATTACTTCAACTCTTAGAGGTTTAGAAAACCAGGTTGACCGGTAGTAACCCTAATTTACTTACAACATTTTAAACCACTTAACTGCCTTTTTAATACCAAACAATGAAAATATCCTTTATATATAGGGAAAAAAAACTTATAAGCTGATATTCAGGAGTGTGTGAGCTATGTGGCAATCTGCAGTCTCACATTCTAACCTGAAATTAACACCATTTTTTCCTTTCATGCCAGTAAGGGAAGTACGCCTTTGGTAAATTATCATTTGAACATTTTATATTTTATTTTTACAATATTTTTTAAGCTTAGTTATCCTTTAAAAAAAAACAACTTAATTTGTTTTTTTCAAGTTACCTCTGGAGCACAGTTTCTTCTCTCCCTCCCTCTGTCCTTCCCTCCTTTCCTCACTATTCCTCTTCTAGATACGCTACTACTCCTGAATTGCGGTGGAACACATATCATACTCCCACAATTCTTCAGTCATGTGAGGATCAAGAGCTTCCTCTTGTACTGGGGCTTGATATGGCACACCATCTAGGGTAAGGTGTTCCACTAACCTGTAACAGGTATCATGACCCACTGCTGGGTGGAGCTTTTCCTAGGATAGTTATGCTAGGTTTCTATTTCCTTGTTTCTTCCTTAACCATTTTTCCATTCTTATTGGGCCCCAAACAGGTTTCCTACATCTCAAATCAGCAGGAAGTAAATTCAAAAGAGCGACATCCCATTCCCAGTAGGGTGGGTGATTTTATTTTTTTTATTTCCCCCTTTGCTCATTTGATGGGTTATAGATGGTTGTTATTATTTAGGGGGATTGATTACAAGTTGTTAAATGGTCTTGTTAAATAGGTTTTAGAGGTTAGAGTCAGGAATTTCTCTATTTTTCTTTTCTCTATCCTTCTTTCTCTCCTATGTAGGGGGAAAAGACTTGAAAAGAAAAAAAATTGGATATAGAGAAAATAGAGTAATGATAAAGAAAAAGGGATAAGGGATAAGTTATTGACAATGCTCTTTGTATATTGCTACAAAATTAAGATTATATTTGGCTATACTGATACTGTTCTTTGAATATTGATATAAAAGTAATGTTACCTCTTTTTAAGGTATTGTACCTATGGAATTCTTAAAAATGCAAGGTGACGTTTTGGTCTTTTGATAGCAACTGTCACAAACTATGTAAGATAATTAAGAAATATAAACTAATAGTTATTCAAACATGTCATTTTGTTAGGTACTAGCATAGTGTGTAACATGTTTTCTAAGTTAATCAGAAATCAAGGTGCTAAGAGACAAGCAACATTTGCTTATCCAAGTATATGGCAATAGATAGTCTTCAAAAACCTCAAGAGATCTATAGAATATGGCATTCAAAGATGTTTTTTTAACAAGATTTTTTTGATATTGAGACATTTCAGCTTCTGACAGCACTCCCCCCCCACACACACACACACACTTTACTCCAAGTAAAGGATGAGCATCTAAGAATCTCCATTTGGAGATGGTTGCATTAGTGGCAAGCTTGTCACTGGGCAAGAGAAATCCCTTGCTTCAACTGTAGACAGATGCTTTCTGAGAAGGACAAAGCTTGGAAGCAGGTAAGCTGATGACAGAGCTCTGCCACAACAAGGTAGGCAAGTCCTTCATAATTCCTGCTTTACAATTAATGTCTGTCAGAGATACTGGGTCAAAAGACTGAAGAGAAATGCTCCAATGTATTTTGGGGACTTTTGAGGGAAATTGGGGACTGTCTAGGCAACCAATTGCCTGCCATTTCTTAGTTTTGGAAGCTGCTTGCTCTGTACTTTCTGTTTATTCAGGTAAATTTATCCTTCTCAGGTTTCTGATGTGGTTGAAGACTAGATAGTTATAGTCTCACGGTTAAATTTTAAGTTGTTTAAGAACTAAAGGGATGTTCTAGGAATAAGAAGATGCTTGTAAATTGGTAATGCAAGTTAGGATGGAAACTGAGTTCGGTACAGAACTTTAAATTCATTGAGATAGATAGTCAACAGAATATTAATATCAGTTGCCAAATACCTATGGACTGGACATTGGGAATGCATTTTATACCCTATAATTTTCATAATTGTTTCCTAATTGTTCTTATTGTTTTGTATTGTATTTACTGTTATAAGAAAACAACCCTGTTATTGGACTAAAAGGGGAAGCCACTGGGGAGAAAAAAAGACTCACCTTAAATTAAAACAACAACAACAAACCAGATAAGAGGGTGAAAGGGGAGAGGTTAGGAGAGGGGGACATCCAGGAGGAGGAGGGAGGGGACTTTGACTAAGATGTAACTTGAAGAAATAAATAAATGTAAACAAAAAAATTAAGAACAGAAAGTCCATTGTAGATTATGTTATAAAATTTCCCAAACCTGAAAGGTTGAAATTGTACCTGAAAATTTTGATGGACGGTGGTTTTGTATCCTCACTCTTAATGTTTTATAAAAACAAACAGTGATACACTCTGGGTGGTTTTTGATTTATATAGTTTCTTTAAATTTCTGAATTTTATGACAGAATTATCTGAATTCTATGATTAAAAATGAGGACACTTTTAAAGCATGAGTATGCATAATCCATTTTGCTCCGTGGAACAAGGTACAATACTGCCTTCATCCAGGAAGAACTACTTAGAAGGTGACATAACTGACAAGGAAGATGATCTCCAGTCTGAGCCCTCATAGAACCACTGTTCCTTTTTTAACTTGATGTGTTTTTCCAAGAACTGCTTCAAAGTTGAACTGAGAAAATCTACAAAAATTGGTAGGTAGATTATGGCTTATCAGATATTGTAGTTAACATTTTGTTAAATAAATACTAAACTACATTTTACATAATATGTTTAATAGAAGAAAAGATCTTGACAATCATTTAGTATTTTAACGTTACAGGCTATTTTCCATGATAATTTAATAATACCATTGTGATCCACATTGATCATATCTGTTAATTCTCAATCTTTTCAATATATGCTCAACTCCAAACTTTGCATTATCTAAATTCAATGCAGTCAATACATACCATTTACAAATCTCCATTCTAGATTTTTAGGGGTTTCAATAGAAAAGCCGAATTTCATTTGCAACTGATAAAATATTATAAATAGCACAAGTCCAAATCCCCATTTCTTTGATGTTATGAACAAAGGAAGGTTATAAAGTTGTATGAGAAGCCATCAAAATATTTACTGTACCATTTTCTCAACCTTTATTATTTTTACAGGCCAGAAGGTAACAGTAGTAGTTCTAAAGTTCTTGTAGCAATGAAACTTTTGATTTTTTTTTTTTTACCCTTTTTATTCATGTGGTTGCCACATGTTTGGCTACAATACATAGATAGTATTTGATTTTCTTCTGTGGCATTTCAATTGTTTCATGATGGAAACATATTTTTTTCAGAATATTCATGGTCATTGACTTATCAGAAATCTATCCAGAAAGAGGTAAGTGATGATGTGGAAGGACAGATTATAACTCATTTTTAAAAAGGCAAGTTTTGAGGGAATTAAAAGCAAAGTATTAATTTTTTAAAAATTGCAATTAGCCTAATATGCATAAATATGAGACATTTCATAGTTATCTATAGATGTGATTGGCATTTATTCCTAAATAATATAGTGTAGTTGTTATGAAAAACAACGTTATTTTCAAATGCCCCAAAAATATTAAAACCAGGAAATTATTTTTGATATGTTACATTATATCAACAGAGTAAAATTTCAAGAATTATAATCTTAAAAATATTTTATTATAGAGTCTTCATAGACAAGGTGTCCATCTGTTTTCAGAGCACATTTTTCATGGATTTTGTTTTTCAATTTGACTTTCTGTGCTTTTTCTCCATAATAAATATTCAGATTGCACATATTGACAACTACTATTTCCTCAGATTTACACATCATGTATAATAGCACACTATGTAAAAAAGTATGTGGAGTAGGTTTGGTTCATTGTTGAAGATATTAACGTTAATATCTTATTAAGTTGATGTTTAGTACTTGTACTAAAATTACCATTTTTAGCCAATGAGTTATAATTAATTTCTAAAAAACTACATTGAAACTACATAAGTTTATTAAACCTCAAAATTTTAGCATCCACCTTTGATTCCTGATGCAACAGATATATTGGCTATAAAAGAAATTCATTTTACACATTTACACTTCTGTATTTTCTTTGTTGTGATTCCAACAAAAATAAGTGTTTACCTGACCTGTTTTCTGTTTTCTTTGTCTTTCTCTCTTTTCATTGTTTCCTCTTCCATTCTTATTATTTTACAGAGCTGAAAATTATACCTAGGACCTCACACACTTCCTTACTGTTTACCCTGCTTAATATTTCTTGAAATCTGCATTTTTAATAAACTATTATTTCCACTGTTTCTAGATGCTCAAATGTCACTAGATTTGGTGAGTGATATTAAACTCGAATTGTTCCTTTGTACTTCTGACACTTTCTTAAACACTCCCTTAAAGTGATAATAAACATGGATGTTCCATATGTGCAAACTTGTCAAATTGTGCAAATCCAATGGCTGTGGAAAGAAGAATATTGAGAGTAAAAGAAACTGACAAATTATTTATGTTGGCACATGTTTGTAATCCCAGTACATGAATACCCTACAAAAATGAAGGCAGAGATCAGAAGTTAGAGATTCACTTGAGGTCCATAGGGAGAACTCATCTTTAAAAGTGTACAATTAAGAAGTGTGTGCAGAAAAAAGAAAAAAATAAAACAACTTTAGACAGGTACAAAAAGAAAAAGGTGTTATTTTTAAAAGTCAGCATGAGAGGAAGTGATATTTATTGAGGCTGAAGAGAATAATAGACACTTAGAAATATTGCAAATGAATTAGAATTTACTTTAAGAGAGAAAGGAACAGGATCATGCAATAATTCCCAACAATGGGCTGCCTAGCCACTGTAATGCATCATCACATATTCTAGCTAAAATAGACATTTCAGAATGGAATAAGACAACACTGAAGAAATATAAAGACTGGTGAATTTGACTTGATTAACAGCACTGAGTGTGGAGATAATATTTAACATATAATAGCTGATTAGAGATCAAAGTAATGGATGACTCTTCCAATAATAAAGTTAATATTAATAATAAGAGCATATTTTTAGAAAAATTTAGAAATGGTATTTTGGAAAGGTTAATATGGAAATGGCTACACACATATACTAAATTCAGACATAGGACTCATAATCTCAAAGAAATGTACAGTGACAGATTTATAAACTTCAGAAACAAATATATATATGTACATATGTGTATGTACACATATGTGTGCATATGGATATACACACATATGTATGTATGTATGTATGTATGCATATGTTTTAAACTATATAAGTAGATAATACACATATGAAAAATTCATGTTTGGGGGGGAAGGATCATCCATATCTCTTAATATTACTTAGATATTCTAAAGGTCAAGAACCATAAAATTCAATTATCAAAATATGTTTAAAGTAAATATATTTTAAAGCTCCATACCTGAATATTCTGGTGAAAGTACACAATGGTAAGGAAAAACAAGTTTTTGGATAGGATATTTACAAAGCAATGACAAGTATACTTACAGTAGACTTTTGCATAGCATTAAGGAAGCTAGAAGGCAATGGAATAATGTCTAGGCATGCTTACAGAACATTGTACATAAAAATAAAACATTAAAAGATTACTTCCTCATGGAATCAAGGCAAAATATTCTTGTTGTTTAATGTCTTGTTTACTTTTTAAACAAAGTAGTAATAAAATATGAAAAATATGAAGGGAAAACCAAAAGAACAATAAAATTTGAAAATAAAGATGGTAAATGTAATAAGAATATATATAATTGTAATACAAAAATAGAAACTTATTGCTAGAACTGTGTTCAAAAATTAGTTTTCCTACATTAGCCCATACTAACATGATTTAATGAAAATGTTATTAAATGAGAATAATAGCATAAAATTTATAGTAGAGAATCTAATGAAATATGCAGAATACATTCTAAAAATAAAAAGTTGTCCCTAAGCAACTGCATGATGAGGGCGCTGTCTTTGTAGGAGTCTTCGTTTAGTGTATCAGGCTCTGTGATGGCCTCATCAAAAAGTTAGGAGAAATTTAAATAGATAAATAAATGAAAAATATATAATAATATGTTAGAACACAAAATAGTGTTACAATTTATCTTTTCCTCAAAGTGATATGTAGACTCAATAAGATAAAAGTCAATGTCCTAGCAGGTTCTTGAATTTCTGAGTGTACATCCACATCCATAATTCTGTGTGCATTTATTAATCAAACCTAAGGCATATAAAGAAACTCAAAGAGCACATAATGGGTAACCCAATTTTAATATTTAAAAAAATCCTACAATTTGATGGTGAATTTTAAATGTTGGTTGAAATAATTAAGATAGTGTGACAATGACTTCCATTTGCAAACACATAAATTTAGATACAATTCAAATAACACCAAAAATGGGAAGTTATCTAATTTATAGAAATTCCAAGGATTAATGGAGTTTTTATCAAAAGAAACCAGGAGAAAAACAGAATACCAAGTCACAGATAATTGGAAGCTTCTTCAAAATATAAAATCATAAAAATTATAAAGGCCCACGATGTGTAAAATTCACTTTATATAATTGCTATTTATCATGTTAACCATCTAATTTTATTTAATTTATAGTAAAATGAACTGCTGGACGTTTTCAACATCTATTACATCATTATTACCTGTGCAACAGAAATTGGGAAGCAGACTTTTGGGGAATTCTTGCTCATGTTTTCATCAAGATTCACTCTAGGCATTATTTTAGACTGCCATCCTCTCAAGTCATGATTGAGGAAGAAGGAACTAGGAAACTAACATTTGTAACTTTTACCAGGATTTAATTGTTTTTTTTTTCAAGTCTTACATACCAATGCTGGAATTCTTCAAAAGTGCAGTTTTTAAGCTTGTATAATTAGGCCCTGAACAGAGATAACTGGAATGTTTTTTGCAGAATTGAATGATTCAATAATTAAGAAGGACTGCTGAAGAGAGACCCCAACCTGTTCACATTCTAATCTTGGAAGATAAGATCCCATGTGCTTGCCACATCCTCTTGTGGGAGGTGACTCTCAGTCTGTGAAGAAATGATATTGCAAAATGATAATGACCAGTAAGTACAAATCCTTGAGGACCAGTTGAGAAGGTACATATTTTATATAAATACTGTATCCATCCACTCAAAGGTACAAGTAAAATCATTCCAAATAAGTGGCTTCATGTTTTTCATAATATATGATATATAGAACCTAACTAAAGACACATTAACAAGAGAACAGACAGCCATGTTTTGGTACAGATGAAAAAAATCTGCAATGTAAAGAAATAAGCTAATATAACAAAATGGATAAATCTTTCAGATAAGATTTAGAATAAAAGAGCAACTATATAAAATAGTAAACAATATATTATACTAACAACATTTTTTAAAAGAAATTAGCAAATTTGCAGCCACTTTAAAGGAATAAGTTAGTATAAGAAGTGGAGAAAGGATAACACAATGAGTGGCTGGGAACAATCCACTTCGCACATATCAACATCAGTACCAATGTAGATGTGTGTGTGTATATATGTGTGTGTGTAACATGCATATACATATGAGAGAGAATACAGTTTAATTTAAATAATGACTATTTATCCATATATATGTTAACTCTTTAATAATATATACATTATATATTATATACACACATAATATATTATATCTATTATAACCTGTATATCTTTATTTCTGGGTGAGTGCACAAGTGAGTGCATGTTCCAATGAAATCCAGAAGAAGCCATGAGATTATCTGGAACTAGGGTTACAGGAGATTGTCAGCCACAGGAAAAGTGCTAAAAATTAAACTCTGGTTTTAAACAAGAGCAATACATTCTCTTAACTTTGGAACCTATCATCAGCCTGCGAATATATCATAATGCTTTTACAAATATAAATACTATTATCTTGAGAGTTATAAATATAACTTAAAAATCTTAAAATTTCAAGGAAACTTGTTCAGGAAGGCCTTGTATTTAAACCCACTCAGTAAATGCATAGGTTCAAAAACAGTCAATGTAATGAATAAGCCAAAAGAAGGAAAACATCTCTGAAGATTTAAAACTCATACCAAAAGTGCAAAGTCTCACAGAAATCCTAAAAATGCATACAATTTTCCAAAATAGGTTTTCAAATAGAAACAAAATTTTAAACACTATTTTTCTCAGCTATTTTGTCACACAACAGAAGGTGACAAAATCAGAGAACTTATTAGAAAAAACAAAGAAGACTAAGCTAATTTTTTTTCAGATGTGTGATATTTGTGGGGGAAAATGCTTTTACTTAAAATAAAAGGTTTCTTTCACCAACTCTCATCCCCTAAGCATGCTTTTCTGTTTTTTCATGTAGTGGGGCATAGCTGGCCTACTAAAATCTTTTGCTCAAATACATATTCCATTCTAGCTCAAAACAGGGTTGAATAATTGATTAGATGAAAGGATACATATTATAATTCAAATATTAAAAATAAAGAAATATTCCGATAATTTCTATTACATGTCTTTCTTGTGACTGAGTCCACTCAACATTCTATGATAAAGAAAAGATATTTTTAGTCTTAACTCTGATTTTTTTTTAACTTTAGTTTAATAAAATCCAACATAGTTCTGTCTAATTTTATTAGGCATGGACCCAGTGGCTCCCTTTCCAAATTGTCCAATACCACTCTTGACCTTCTGAAAACAATGTGGTGCCAGTATATTTTATTGTTTCTTATCTTGGCATGTAAACTCATTGTAAGTTCGTAAGTTTGTTCTAAGACTTCTGCTATAATAACTCCTCTTTCCATGACTCCATGATAGTGTCTAAGAATGGAGGTGCTCTTGGAGTATATGAAATGTGTGTTTGTATAGCTGTGTGGTACTGTGTAACTACATATATTCAAACTACATGACTTCATCTCTTGTCACTGGACATCAGTCTGATTTCTCTTTGAGTCCCAAATGATGAGGTATATATTTTGTAACCATGGCCTTTGATTTTAACAGATGTCATGTCACAGTAAGCATTGAGGAGTGAAAAAGTCCCTGATCACTTGTCATTTCTGCTCTTCTCATTATTGAACTTGACAATGAGTAATGTTTCTAGTTATGTGAGTGATTTTCTAGTACTCAACAGGATTCCTGCCACTTTGTATCACAAAGATTCTGATTCTTCATTCTTGAATAGAGAATATACCTGCTCTTAACCACAGATGCTTGAATGCCACCTGCCTACAGGGAAGCTCTGGGGCCCAATACTTGGTTTTACACTAACCATTGCTAAGTTATATCTTGTGATAAACAAAACCTTATAGAATCTCCATGCTATAATCAGGAAATAGAACAACAGCACTAAGTTTTGTCAATCTCTTCAAAGTCTCTTGAACATTTTAACAAAATAATATAATAATTAACATCTTCCCATTCCTTGTATTTTCTTCACTCAGCTTCACCATCACTGGAAGAATTTGTAAGTGGTTCAGTAAATGACTTCTCTGTAAAGGTTGCCTTCTGCCTTCCTCTTTAGATTAGAATTACTTCATGCTCTTAAGTTTGTGTTGCTGCTACATAAATTACTAGCATTCAAAGGTAGGTTTAGTCCCTTTCTTTAATTTGTAAGCATGACTAGAAACTTGGCAATAAATTTTAATAAAAATCTAGTGTATTATCTAGGCATGCAAGTGTGTGCCTGTAATTTCTGCACTTTGGAAGCTGAGAGGCAGGAGGATCTACATGTGGTCAAAGCCAGCATGGGCCACATAGTTAAAACTCCACTGCCACAAACAGACAGCCAAATGAGCTAGTGTATTGACACTAAGATGATCTGCTTAGTTCTTCCAGTAAGTACTTGTTGCCTCACTGTTTTCAGCATAAGCTTCAACATGCATATCCATGCTGAGGGACTCTTTCTGAATATTGATCCACATGATAGTCTCAGTTTTTTGTCTGCCTGAAACCACCTCTCATTCACTACAGACAGCTATGAATCTCCCAACAAATTCCTTCCATGCAAAACTGTTTCACCATCTGCTTTCTGAGAATTCAATCCTGAGAATTTAGTTTAAATTTCAAACTGAACATTAACTCTGAAGTATTAACTAAGCAAAATCTGCCTTCCTCTTTTATCTATCACAACAAACCTAGTCTCCTTCATATAATTTTAATTACAAAATGATTCAGGGAGGAAATATCAATTTACAAAGACAGGCACTTTGGATGACACTTCAAAACACTATCCTATACTATCTTTCTTTGGTTATATTAACCTTCATTTTGGTTATAGTAACTAATGACAAATGAGGCCAGAAAAATGGCTCTCAGAATGCCATTTCAGTGGCCATTGATGACTTCAAAAGGAACAAGCACTAAGCCACCAACAGCTGCTTTTGTTTCCTTTAGCCTGGACTTCCATATTCCATGGTGAAGACTTATTTTAAGCCTATTATCTAAACTTTTCCACTATCACATGTCAGTGATTCAACACTAATGTAGAACCAAAGTCATGCATTTCCCCGTTTACCCATATCTCAGTTTTCTAGAGAAATGTGGAGATGTTTTATAAGTCTCTTTCATTTGCATCTTATAAATGGCAGGACCTTCTGCTGTTCTGTGGTTTCTTGACTTAAAAGTTTGCTCAGTTAATATAGAGCTGAAATAGTCTAATTAGAAGGAATCACATCAGTAGTGAAAAAATATACCTTGTATGCCTTGGAATGAATGATTTAATGAATTATATAAATTTCTAAAAGTACATTTTAAAGTGTAAGAAATTTGTGGAGTTATCTCAATTTGAAAAAAGAAGCAAAGCTTATAAAATATTTAAAACACATATTTCTTTCAAGTTTATCCCTTTTGTTTGTGAATTGTTATTGATGTTCCCTGGAAGATTAGTGAACTATTGATGTGCCAGTGTTTCTCCAAAAGAAGTCATCTCAGTTTTCTAAGAGTTGGACCACTATTCTCTCTTAATGCTCCTATTTTATCTGAATACAAACTATCCTACTCTGTATTTCCAAATGAAATCCAAATCATTTTTAATTTTTACTGTTAAGAAAACAGACTGACAAACTACAACACGATTGCAATATGTGTAACTGACAAGTTTTCCTGTACATCTTTCTTTTAAATAAAATGCGATTGATTTAATGAATTTTAAATAGGGTCTTGACTTTCTCTTGTTAAGATATTTGTGTTTCATGGCCAGTTGGGTAGCTGATGTACACATAAACTATAAATGCCTCCTCAAACTTCTAGCAAGTCTTAGTATATTTTGTCAGACACACTTCTTCCTCTGATCCTGCAGTAGAGAAATGTGGTATTATCATTTGGTCCTTGTTCAGAAAGCATCTACTGTATACCTCCATGCTTTTTACTTATAAAAACCTATCAATATTGTCCTTATTTTCCTGTTTTCTACAACCCTTAATTTCATATGACTTTAAAATTTTCCTTTTCTAAACAAGACAAGGTAAGAAAAGCAAAATTCAATTCTCACCTCCATTTCTTTGACTTTTTCCCTTCCAAACTCTTTTAAGTCAACCTGCTTCATTTCTTCATAAGTCTGTAAATTGGGCATCATAACTTCTCATTCTTCATTCAGTTTGAGAAACCTACCTAGTTTTATGGGATTAGGAGGCAAATAACTGAACAAAAACAATAAGGACATCATTGACAAAAAAATCAACTGTCTAAAAATAGGGAGCCTGGACATTATGGTATTCCATTAAGCTTGCCTGTCAGGTCATAAACTTTGACTCATGGTCATCCTTTCCAAAGTTGCTTTACACTGGTACTTGGTGATGAATTATTAATTTTCAACATGTATGCCTCTTAAACATTTTTCTTAATTCTGGACTTTATATCTTGGAATTTATGCTTTTTATTAATCAAATGGGTTTATTATATATTTCTAACTTTGAGGACAAATATACAGATACCACATGCATCAATCTTGTTTGTGGACATTCAGAGAGTAAACTCTCCGTCTCTGAAGTTCTCCTCTGTATAATAGCCCATGCAAACTTCTTTTCTGTGAAGTGTTTATATTGGATGAGATACAAAGATTCTCAGCTGTCCTGTTCCTCAAAACTCACCCAACATTATTTGTGTACCTGGAGTCTCTCTTGGATCATATTGACAACATTAGATTCATGCTCTATCAATCATTCTTACCAATTTTCGAGTTCCAGTGTGGTGTGTCTGTCTGTCTCTGTCTCTCTGTCTCTCTGTCTCTCTCTCTCTCTCTCTCTCTCTCTCTTTCTCTGTCTGTGTGTGTGTGTGTGTGTGTGTGTCCCACTTCAACATAACTACTCAGGAAAGCATTTGCTTGTTTGTTTTGGTTTTTGTTTGCTTGTATCTTACCTGTAAAAATTTTGGTAAGATATACTCCTTTGAAACAAATTTTGGTAGAAAAAAAATGGTCCCTGGAAAATATAATATCCAATATCCCTACAATTCAATCTAGATAGATTTCTTTAAAAGTCTCCTATATTTACAATCACTAACTATTTAGTAAGTTTTTCTCACACTGATTATCATAAAGAATCTATGACATTCTGTATATATGCATTCATATCTCAAAAAGATCCCAAACAAAAATTTAAATATATTAAGTATTCTGATCAATAAAATGTGTTGGAAGTCTTAACCAACCAGGTTCTGGAGATTCTAAGAGAAAGTACAACTTCTTCTTTGGTTGAAAAATCACTGTGCACAGGGTGGGACCAAGTTGGAGAAAGCATGTGAGTAATTATCATGAAGGATTGTCACGGCTGATATAGAAATCAGATGAGTACTGGGTGAAACTATGTGGATGGTAGACATAAACTAGTAAAGAGTGGGCATTGCTTTTGCTTCCTAAGAATACTACCACCTGCTTTTATTCTATATTTGTGTGTGTGTGTGTGTGTGTGTGTGTGTGTGTGTGTGTGAGAAGACCAGAAATTCAGAAGAAAAAGGAAAACTATGAAAAAATGGAAGTACAAGCTTATCATTATCTGTAGGTTTTGTTCTGGTCATTTTTAGATTTTTATTTATTCACAAGCAACACAAATTTAATAGCAAGCTCACAGCTTGGGTGGATCCTGTACCTTATGCTATCTAAAGGGTTTGGCTGAATCTAACTTGATTTCTCATTTGTTATTCATCAGCGAAAATATATGCCTCCAAAACTACATGTAGTAAAATGAAAGACCATTTTGTTATTTTATGATGAGAAGTAAATAATGCTCAATGTGTTTCATATTCATCAGAATAATTTCCTTATGCTTCCATTGCTTAGCCAATGGGAATTTCTTTTACACTAAAACCTGTTCCCTCACTTCACAAACACTGTCTAGCTCCAACACCCCTCTGACCTTAGCAATCTGTTCTTTGCTGCTGAAAATTTCCTTCATTTAAGAAAGAAAAATATTCTGTTTTGTTCTTCAATTTCTACAAGTGCAAATTTCTTTATTTATTAAATACTTTTTTTTCTTCAAGTTATATCTCAGTCACAAACCCTTCCCTATTCCCCCTTCCTGTCCCACCCTTCCACCCTCTTCCCCCCAACAGCTTCCCCTTTCAGTTCAACAAATGGTTCCTTCTCTTATAACAGTAAATACTATACAAAACGGCAGAAATAAATATGCCACATTTATGAGTGTTAAATGGCCCAGTATAACTTCCCAATGTCCAGTTCATACATATTTGGCCGCTGACTTTAACATTCTACCATCTAACCATCTCCATGAGTTTAAAGTTCTATAACTGACTTAGCTTTCATACTAACTTGCATCACTATTATAACTATCTTCTTAGATCTAGAATGCCCTCTTGATACCTAAACAACTCAAAACTTAACTATGAGACTCTAGCTGTCTATTCTTCAATCACCTCAGAGACCTGAGAGGGATAAATATATCTGATTATATAGGACATGCAAGGCCTGCAGCTTCCAATACTAAGAAATGACAAACCAGTGACTGCCTGGACAGTTCCCATTTTCTCTCCATACATTCCAGCATCAGTCTTCAGCCTTTTGGTACTGTTTCTCTGACAGACACTTATTGTAGAGCAGGGATTATGAAGGACTTACATAACCTGTCTTGGCAGAGCTAGGCTGTCGACTTCCCTGCTACCAAGTTTTGTCCTTTTTGGACAGAAATCTGTCTGCAGTTGAAGCAAGGAGTTTTTTTCATGCCAAGAGATAGGCTTGCCACTAATTCAACCATCTCACACTGGAGATTCTTTGATGCTTATCTTCTACTTGGAGTAGAATAGGGGGTGCTGTCAGGAGCTGATATGTCTCGATATCAAAAAAAAATCTTAATTTAAGACAACATCTTTGAATGCCATATTCTGCAGATCTCTTGGGGTTTTTGAAGATGCCCTATCCATCTCTTGTATTTAGATAAGCAAATGTTGCTTGTCTCTTAACAACTTGATTTCTGAGTAGCATAGAGAATATCTGTGATAGACTGTCATAGTAGCTAACAAAGTGACATGCTTGCATGACTAGGAGTTTGTTTTTCTTAACTATCCTAAACAGTTTAAGATGGTTGGTATCAAGAGGCCAGAGCTTCACATTTCATTTTTAAGTATCTCTAGGTACGATACCATTAGGAAGCGTTACCTTTAATTTTGTATCAATATACAAAGATCTATTCAATTGTGGCTAAATATACTCTAAATTTTGTATCAATATACAAAGATCAACGCCTATGTAGCCCAATACAATCTTAATATTACGTCCATATACAAGGGTCAATACCATTGTGGCCAACTATAATCTTAATTTTGTATCAATATACAAATATCAATACCGACGTAATCCAATACAATCTTATTTTTGCACAATAAACAATGGTCAATACCACTTTAGCCAAATATACTACTAATTTTGTATCAATATACAAAGGTATAAGGGCATATTCAATAATCTGTCCCTTCTTCTTGGTCCTTCCTGTGCTATGTCTATGTCTCATTTTTCTCAGGTCCGTGCACTCCTACATAGGAGAGAAAGAAGGATACAGAAAAGGGAAAGAAGGAATACCCTGGGTCTAACCTCCAAAACCCATTAAACAGGACCATTTAACAACTTGAAATCTCTTCCCCTAAATAACAGAGTTTTCAGTTATCCTTCAAATAACCAAAAAGGGGGGGGCGGAGAAACACCCTCCCCACCCTCTGGGCAAGGGATGTCGCACTCTTAAAATGACTTCCTGCTGATTTGGGTTGTAGTAAACCTGTTTGGGGCCTGAACCAAAACGGAAAAATGGTTAAAAATGTTAGTACAATCCTTTTATGTTCAGTCCTTCTGTTCTCAGCTGTTTAGATGTCCTAAGGAGTTTGTAGGCAGAAGCTAATCTTCCAGGCTTTACTGAGGTTCTGGCTGGGGCATTGTGTAGAGCTGAACGGTCTTAGCGATAGTGAGTTGTTGTGGTTGTAGGCTTTTGATGGAGACAGCTATTGAGGGAGTCTGTCAGGCTGAATCAACTGGGTCACTTGTCTTCTTTGGCGTCTGATTCTGTTTTCTGCTGAGGTTTCCGTTGTCCAGTTGTCCCTGGGTTCCTTGAATGGGTGCTTTGATTCTCCTGGAAAGATAAGAACAAAGCCCTGTCCTAATCCTAACTCTGGGACAATTACCCTCTTTTTTTTTTGGGGGGGGGGGGGCTAGGTAATATTTCTCCTGAAGCAAATTTGGTTTTTTGACAATATATAAAGTGTTATCTTTCAATCTCGGTTAAAGAAGAAATTATTTTGTTATTTTGGAGCTAAACCAGCTTTAGTGTATATATTTTGAGATCTCAAAGGACAATTTGTTTGTATTGAGTAGGCCTTTTGCAAGTAGCTTTTAAACTTAGGTCCTTCCAAATCCTATATGTGTGTCTCTGCATTCTAAATATTGGGATCAGAGACCTGTGGTTCCCATCTATCTGAAGGGATTAAAGATGTGTTCCACCACTCCTGGATCAAAGTTTTTCTCTATTTAGAGTTTGTTTTGTATCAGGCTGAACTTGAGCTCTGAGACCTGCCTGTTTTTGTCTCTAGTGTGTTGGGATTAAGGGTGTACTCTTCTTGAATGATGGGATTAAGGGTGTGTACCCTCACCACCCTGTTCCGTGTAACTCTAGAATTTGTAAGTCCACTAACTCTATAGTGCTCCTCCCGTCTCTGCTGAAGATAAAAGCATGGGTTAACACAACATTTCTCATGTCTTTTACCTTAGCTCTATGTTTTTTCGACACTTGGAGGTTCATAAAACCAGGTTGAATGGCTGTGTCCTTTATTTTATTTACAGGGTTTTAACATTGTTACTTGCTTTTTTTTTGATTAATAAATTTATTTGTTTGTTGCTTCAGGTTACTTCCTTATCATATTGTCCTCTTTTCACATTTCCCAGCCCCACCCTCCCATGCTTTACCCCCTGACCCTTCCATCTTGTTCCTCAGGGGTGGAGTGTCCCTGCATAACAGTCTCTCACCTCAGATCAGGAGTCATATGAGGGCCAAGAGCCTCTTCATACACTGGGGGCCTACGAGGCAGTACTGCCAGTGAAAGGTGTCTCCTTGCTATGGGGGAAAAACTAAAAAAAGACCAACAAACACACAAACCCACAAAAACAAAGAACAACAACAAAAAAGAGAGGAAAAAGGAAAAGGAAAAGGAAAAAGAAAAAAAAAATTTTATGTCCATGTTCCTTTTGGTGTGTTGGTTGTAGTACAGATATCCTGTATGATATAGCTAAAATCCTACTATAACTGAATAGATGCCATGCGCATCCTTCTGAGTCTGGGTTAGCTCACTCAGGATGAGCTTCTCTAGATCCATCCATTTGGTTGCAAATTGCATGATGTCATTGTTTCTGATAGCTGAGTAATATTCATTGTATGGATGTACCACAGTTTTTTAATCCGTTCTTCAGTTGAGGGACATCTGGGTTGTTTCCAATTTCTAGCTATTACAAATAAGGCTGCTATGAACATAGATGAGAAGACTTCCCTATGTCTCCTTGAGGGGTCCTGTGGGTGTATACCCAGAAGTGGTATGGCTGGGTCCTGAGGCAAAGTTATTCCAAGATTTCCAAGATATCGCCAGACAGACCTCCATAGTGGTTGCACAAGCCTACACTCCCACCAGCAATGGAGTAGGGTTCCCCTTTCTACACACCCTTGCCAGCAGGTGCTATCATTTGAGCTCTTTATCTTAGCCAGTCTGACAGGTGTGAGATGGAATCTAAGGGTCGTCTTGAGTTGCATTTCTCTGATGATTAAGGATGTTGAGCATTTCTTCAGGTGTCTCTCAGCCTTTAGGGATTCCTCCTTTGTGAATTCTCTATTTAGCTCCTTCTCCCATTTTTTTATTGGATTATTTGGTTTCTTGGCATTTAGTTTCTTGAGTTCTTTGTA
>CAJQZJ010033410.1:2180573-2199499 GCA_907164525.1 Lophiomys imhausi | reverse complement strand
GGGGGGAAGAGGGTGGAAGGGCGGGATAGGAAGGGGGAATAGGGAAGGGTTTGTGACTGAGATGTAACTTGAAGAAAAAAAATAATAAAGTATTAAAAAAAAAAGAAATTACACATGTAGATTAGGAGTGGAGAGAACTGTACCCAAATATAATGTTTCCTTTCAAGCCATTCATTAGTCTAATAAATGTCTTCAGATATGCACATGGTGACGATTATATTCCACCATAGAGCTCATGACAGTCCCCATTTGGTTTCAATCGTCTCTCAGTATGTGATATTTTGAGGAAGCCTGATATTTTTAATGGATGTACAGCAAGTGCTAACTATTACAGCAACCATACACTGTCCACTATTATTGTTTACTGTGATGCTTTGAGAAATTATTAACTTATCCCTTATTCTTATATATGACATTGACAATCTATTGTTTATAATGCTTAGTTTGGGACACATGATACACGCATAGAGGCAATCCCCTTTGCATTAGAACAGATTAGAATGCCTTCGTAGCCAATAATATAGGGGGAAAAACAATGCATGACTTGGGCTATTCATTTTGTTTGTTTGTTTATTGCTTCAAGTTACATCTCCATCACAATGCCCTCATTCCATTCTTCCTGATTCCACCCTCTCACCCTCTCATCCCTTTCCCACCCTTCCCACTCCTCCGATTTGGGGTGTCCCTACATATCAGCCCCCCTCAGCTCAACAGTCATATGTGGGCTAAGAGCTTCTTCTTGCACTGGGGGCCAACATGGTGGCACTCCTAGGGAAAATTGCCCCCTTAATAGGTAACAATTCTATGTTCCTGATCCTTTTGGTGTATTGATTGTAGAATAGTTATCCTGTACTATATGGCGAAAATCCAATTATAAGTGAGTTGACATCATGTGCATCTTTCTGAGTCTGGTTAGCTCACTCAGGATGAGCTTTTCTTTTTGTTCTGTTTTCTTTTCTTTTTTTCATAGTAAATATGCATGAATTGTTTACTTTTGGCAAGGCCATAAAAAGACTATTATTTAGAGCTTTGGCATGTCTTGAATTGTGGACTTTGGACTAGCAAGCAAATGAGGTGAACAGTTTATTAAAAGCTTTAAACGGTGTGTATTAAGCATTCAGATGACTGAATCTTTTGATGCCCTTAATAATAAATTCACTTTTCTTAAGCCATGAATTCTCTGGAGATTGATAGTCTCCTTATAAACCTTGTAGTAAATGTTCAACCTCGGATTTCAAATACTATAGAATTCTTTATGATAATAAATGTTACCACCTTGGAAATGTGAATTTTGTTGTTATACACAGTGCTTCAGTTAAAGAGAACTTACTGACCACACATATAATTTAAGTCTCATTTGAGTGTTTAATTATAAAATTCATCAAGACTATTTTATCTAATTTTATTTTGAATTTTAAACCTCAAAGGCACACGCAATCTGTTTTGATCAAGTCCAATTTCCATTCCTTCTCCTCTAACTCCTTCACTGTTTCTATAACCCACTTTTCTCTCTCAATTCAATTAGTGCTGCATGTGTTTTGGTATAGGTCCATCTAACCCAGCAAAGGTCATAGAACTCAAGAAAATTTACTGCCCCCTAGAAGCTATTGGTTGTTAGTAGCTCTTCACCTGTGGGTGGAACTGCATAAGCCTCTTCCCTGTCTGTGCTAGAATTTTGGCTGTCTTTATCTTGTGCAGGTCTTGTGGATGCAAGCCCAAGCCACTTTGAGTTTATGTTTGCCATGCCCTGCATCAAGACCCCTTTAAACATGTATGTGCATCCTATACTTACTTCTAAGTGGGTTTAGTTCTATTAGAGTCAGTGTCCTAAAATTCCTTTTAAAAAGATGACTCAGATCCTTAATCATCAGAGAAATGCAACACAAGATGACTCTGAGATTCCATCTCACACCTGTCAGAATGGCTAGGATCAAAAACTCAAATGACAGCACATGCTGGCGAGGGAGTGGAGAAAGGGTTACCCTACTCCATTGCTGGTGGGAGTGCAGGCTTGTGCAACCACTATGGAGGTCAGTCTGGTGATATCTTAGAAAACTTGGAATAGCTCTGCCTCAGGACCCAGCCATACCACTTCTGGGTGTACACCCAAATGCATCTTCACGGAATCATAAGGAAGTTTCCTCATCTATGTTTATAGCAGCCTTATTTGTAATAGAGAAACTGGAAACAACCCAGATGTCCCTCAACCGAAGAATGGGTTAAAAAACTGTGGTACATCTACACAATGGAATATTATTCAGCTATCGGGAACAATGAAATTATGCAATTTGCAGCCAAATGGATGGAACTAGAAAAGCTGATCCTGAGTGAACTAACCCAGACTCAGAAGGACACATATGGCATGTATTCACTTATAGTAGGATTTTAGCTATATAGTAGAAGGTATCAATACTACAACTAACACACCAAAGGGAACTTGGACATAGACTTCTTATTTTTAATTTTTATTTTTTATTTATTTTTATATATTAGTTATATTTTTTTCTATTTTTTAGTCTTTTTTATCTATTGTATGCTTACTGATTTGTTGGTTTAGTAGTTCTCTCTCCCAGGCAACGAGACACTTTTCACTGATGGTACTGCTTCATAGATCCCCAATGAATGAAGAGGTTCTTGGCCCTCATACGACCTCTCAACTGAGATGAGGGACTGTTATATAAGGACACCCCACCCCAGAAAAATGGGATGGAAGGGTTAGGAGGTAAAGAAAAAAAATGAAATGTGATGTTTCGGCCTTTTACTACTAACTGTCATGAACTGTTTAGGATAATTAAGAAATGCAAACTAATGGTTATGCAAGCCAGTCATTCTGTTAGGTACTATGACAGCCTATTATAGTTACTTGCTAAGCTAATCAGAAATAAACCTGCTAAGAGACAAGCAACATCTGCTTACCCTAATATAAGAGATAGATAGGGCCTCTTCAAAAACCTCAAGAGATCTGCAGAATATGGCATTCAAAGATATTTTCGTAACTCTAGATTTTTTTATATCAAGACATATCAACTCCTGACAGCACCCCCTATTCTCCTCCAAGTAGAAGATGAGCATCAAAGAATCTCCAGTGGGAGATGATTGAATTAGTCGCAAGCCTATCTCTTGGTAGGAAAAGCCCCTTGCTCCAACTGTAGACAGAATGCTGTCCAAAAAGGACAAAACCTGGAAGCAGGTAAGTCGACAGCCTAGCTCTGCCAAGACAGGGTAGGTAAGTCCTTCATAACCCCTGCTCTACAATCAATGTCTGTCAGAGAAGCGGGGCCAAACGACTGAAGAGCGATGCTGTAATGTATGGAGAGAAAATGGAAACTGTCCAGGCAGCCACTGGTATGTCATTTCTTAGTTTGGGAAGCTGCAGACCCTGTACTTCCTATAAAATCAGATATATTTATCCCTCTCAGGTCTCTGAGGTGGTTAAAGAACAGATAGGTAGAGTCTCATAATTAAATTTTGAGTTGTTTAGGAGTCAAGAGAGTGTTATAGATCTAAGAAGATACTTTTAAAATTGTGTTGCAAGTTAGTATGAATGTTGAGTCAGATATAGACCTTTATACTCATGGAGATGTTTAGATAGTAGAATGTTAAAGTCAGGTACCAAATACATATGGACTGGTCATTGGGAATGTACGTCAAGCCATATAACCCTCATAACTGTGGCCTAATTACCTCTGTTGTACTGTATTGTATTTATTATTATAAGAGAAAGAGCCATTTGTTGGACTGAAAGGAGAAACTGTAGGGGGAAATAAGATATACCTTAAACTTAAAAGAAAAAAAAAGGGAAGAGGATGGGGGATTGAGGGTGGGAGGGTGGTACTGGAGGGGGAATAGGGAGGGGACTGCGATTGAGATGTAACTTGAAGAAATAAAAAATAAAGGAAAAAAAAGATGACTCAGCCTTTCCTATATTTAATTCAGTCTGAGTTTTGCTGTGTAATATGTCAACATCTACTAAATATTATGGCAAGTTAAGACTATTTTAATATGAAATTCTAGATACTGGCACAGCTAGAAGAATTTGGTGTATGTGTTTTCTTTATGATAAGGTAGAAGGATATTTGTCAAAGATCTAGAAGGATATCCTGTTATAGAATTCTGTGCACTAGATTAAGATAAACTACATTGTCAATGGCATTCTAATTTTATTCTTCATGTATTAGAAATAGTATCAGTGACGTATTACATAAGGCTTAACATATAATGCCAGCAATTACTAAGCAAGCAATAAGACATATGAGATTTAAAATTCACTCAAAATGTTTTTGAATGCATGGGATATGCAAAACTAAGGTGTTGTATTAGAGTAGAATTTTTTTAAAAAATGAATGTGATACAATTCTAGTCACAAGAACATAGCCAATAAAACATAAATACTTTATTAAAATACACAAAATATGAAAAGTAACAAAATAATAAAACAATGTTTTTTCTTCTCTAGTTCTATGTTTTTGTCTATACATCATATATAGATATATTTACAAAGAGTAACTATTTACTTTTTACATATTAGTATTTTTATGTATTTACTGTTTACTATTTAGTATTTAACTATTTACATATTAGTAACTATGTGTCACACCCTGCCAGGGACCTAAAGTTGCTAAATTTTCTCCACATTGATGCCTGTTACTTGAAGTCCTGGGTAAGATGATGCTGCAGTCTCACATTTTGGTAGCACCTTTCATTTTCATCTGAAACTCACTATAAAAATAATGAGATAGTCAGTTCTAACTTTACAAGAATGGAGATATGCACAGAAGGAGGGAAAGATCCAGTGTGTGCGGATGCTGTAACATGTAGTCGGCTCTGCCTTGAAAGTTAATCAATAGAAGCAAGCATGGAAAGAAAACATAAATAAACCATTCATAGTACTGTGTACTTTTAATATTAGTGCAAGATGCATGGAGACAGTTGATCTTGAACTTAAAACTTCAGACAATAAAAAAAGTCTACTCAAAGAAAAGAGTAAAGATGACGTTATGATTAAAATGAACTTTGGAAAAGAAATTATTGATTAGCTCAATTTCCATAATCTGATGATTTATGCCATTTCTGAGGCTGAAGTTCCAAGATCCAGTGAACTCATCTGGTTAAGCTTTGCTGGGAAACTCCTGGGGACACAATAACATACTATGAAAGCTGGTTTCATGAAAGGAATAAGTGTGAGACTGAGACATTACACGGCAACAGGGCCAGAAAAAGTGAGCCAAGAAAACACAACTCAACGTTCTAACACCCTATTGTAGTAATGTCTAATCCTATGCTGACAGAGGACCAACTTCTGTAGGAGCAAATGAATCCATTGTGTAGGCGCTCTTGCAAGGTCTAATTGCTTTCCATAAATCCCATCTGTTAAAAGTGTTAAATTTCACCTAATCTCATCATTACATGGAGATCAAACTTCTTTTGCAAGATAACTTAGAGGACAAATGAAATGAACACAATTATTATCAAGTGAAACAATCTTTGACCTCTCTATTCTATTCCATGGTCTTCCCTCCCTTCAATAACACCACTACTCTCGTGTAAGGTGTGTGTGTGTGTGTGTGTGTGTGTGTGTGTGTGTGTGTGTGTGTGTGTGTGCATCTATTATATTTTATTCAATCAGAATGGCCAAGAGAACGTAACAGGGCATCTATTCTAGGGACCTTGGTAGGCCAATCCCTGTCTTCAAGTCCCAGAAAAGAGAAACCCAGGGGCAAACATTGGAGTCATCCAAGTGGATGTCCAAGTGCCCTTCTCAGACCCAGCACACACTGAGGCTCTGCTCCCCTCACACTCGAGGCAGCACTCAGTTGGGCATGACACCTATGCACTGGCAGGCAACTTAAAGTGTCAGCAACTGCTGGCCAAGATGTGTTCTCATTTGGTGAATCTGGTTTTGTAGAAATTTGTCTTAGATTTCTAAAAATGCATAATCATTTCTGATAGTAATTAGCAGATAAAACAAATACTAAGGAGTCAATACACTATATATTCAGAATAAAAAATGAAAAATAATGAAGAATTCATCTCCATGATTTGCACATCTTGGTGTTTTTGTTTTGTTTTTGCTTTTGGTTTTGTTGTTGTTGTTGTTATTGGTTTCTTTGTTTGTTTGGGGGTTTTTTGTTGTTGTTTTATTTTTCTTTTTTGTTTTGTGGGGTTTTGTTGTTGCTTTTGTTTTAAAGAAAAACCAAGTTACAGAAATGGAAAATTTGACACCTAAACAGAACATACTAAACAACATACAAAAGTCTTCTTTTAAAATTGTAAAGGTAGATTAGTATAACGGTTGGCCTTTCAGGTTGGCATAGGGTTAGAAGAATGTGATGTCCTTATGTAAGTGTTGAATGACTCATAGAGTGCCAGATAATCAGTGAGCAGCAGCAGAAGAAACAGTAACATTATATCATGCATTATTTCTAAAGAAGTTCTATAGTTTATAATTAAATATTTTATGCAATTTATAATAATTGTCAATCATTACTATTCTCCTGGACAGGTATTCTACATATATTATATATAGGCATGCATATAGCATATAGAATTGTAAATCAGACCTGACAAAATTACAGGAGGTAAGTTTTCAGTAGGGCTGATCAGCTAAATATCTGGCTTCTTTTTTTTTTTTCTTTAAGAAAATTTTTTGTTTATTTTACATTCCAATCATCATCCCCCCTCCTCCTGGTCCCAGCCTCCCAACCACTTTCTCTATTACCACCCCCAAACCCAGTTCCAACCTACTCTGGTATATCAAATCATATCAGGACTAAGTACCTCCTGTTTCACTGAGGCAAGATAGGGCAACTCTGCTAGGAAAATGACATCCAGAGGGAGAAAACATCATCTAAGTCCAAGATAGATCCCATTCCAATTGTTAGGGAATCCACTTGAGGACCAAGCAGGCCATTAGTTTCATATGTGTAATGGGCCTAGGACTAGTCCTTGCAGTTCTTGGGTTGGTGGTTCAGTCTTTAAAAGCCCCCTTGTTTCCAAGTTAATTGGTTATGTGGGTCTTCTTCTGGTTTCCTTGATCCATATAGCTTCCTCAAATCTTCTAACTTTCCCTCAAGACTCCCTGATTTTTGCCTGTTTTGCTATGGGTCTCTGCATCTGCTTCCATTAGCTGCTGGATAAGGCTTCTTGGATGGCAGTAATGTTGGGTTCTTGTCTAGATCTCCATACACATCTGATATCTATTTAATCTCACCTACTTAGATGGATTCAAGCATCTTCCCTTGAGCCCTCCTTAATACTTAGTTTTGGGGGATCTGTAGTTTGTAGCATGGTGACCCTGTATGTATTGACTAATATCTGCTTATGAGTGAGTAAATATTATGTGTCTTTTTGCGTCTGCATTAGCTCACTCAGGATGGTCTTATCTGTTCAGGTTTGCTTTGTGTCCCAGTATATGATCAGTTTTTGAGAAGGTTCTGTGAGGTGTAGAGAAAAAAGATATATTCTTTTGTGTTTGGATGAAATATTCTGTGGGATCTGTTAAGTCCGTTTGGTACAAGAGCTCTGTTAATTTCATTATTTCTCTGTTTGGTTTCTGTCTTGATGATCTGTTCACTGGCGAAAGTGGGGTGCTAATGTCTCCCACTATTAATGTGTGGAGATCGACGTGTGATTTAAGCTTTAGTAATATTTGTTTTATGAATGAAGGTACCCTTGCATTTGGAGCATAAATGATCAGAACTGAAATAATATCATGGTGTATTTTCTCTTTAATAAGTATGAAGAGTCCTTCCCCATCTTTTTTGATTAATAATAGTGGAAAATCAATTTTATTAGATACAAGAATGGCTACTCCACCTTTCTTATTGGGTCTGTTTGCTTGGAAAACTTATTCCAGTCCTTTACCTTGAGATAATGTCTATCTTTGTTGCTGAGGTGTGTTTCTTATATGCAGCAGAATTATGGAACCTGTTTTTGAATCCATTCTGTTAGCCTGTGTCTTTTAATTGGGAAATTGATTTCATTAGTGTTGATAGATATTAGTGGCCAATGATCTCTGCTTCCTCTTATTTTGATGTTGGTTGTGGTAGAGTGGTGTTTACCTTCTTTTTATTTTGGAGCTATTTATTTCATTGCATTCCTGGGTGTAGGTCTCATCCTTGGGTTGGAGTTTTCATTCTAGTACCTTCTGTAGGGCTGGGTTTGTAGACACGTACTGCTTAAATTTGGTATTGTGGCGGAATATCTTGTTTCTTCCATCTAGGGTGATTAAAAGTTTTGCTAAGTATAGTAATTTTGGCTGACATTTGTAGTCTCCTAGGGTATGCAAGATATCTGCCCAGGCCCTTCTGGCTTTAAGAGCCTCTATTGAGAAGCCAGATGTAATTTTGATAGATCTGTCTTTATATTTTCCTTTGCCTCTTTCCCTTGCAGTTTTTAAGATTTTTTTCTATATGTTCAGTGTATTGATTATTATGTGGTGGGAAGAATTTATTTTTTGGTCCAATCTATTTGGTGTTCTGTAGGTTTCCTGTATGTTTATAGACATCTCTTTCTTTAAGTTGGGGAAGTTTTCTTATATTATTTTGTTGAAAATATTTTTTGGGCCTTGGAACTGGGAGTCTTCTCCTTCTTCTACTCATACTATTCTTAGATTTGGTTCTTTTCATGGTGTTGCAGATTTCTTGAATGTTTTGTGTCAGGAACTTTTTAGATTTAATGTTTTCTTTGATCACTGTATTGATTTCTTTAATTGTATCTTCTAGGCCAGATATGATCTGTTGATGATGCTTATGTCTGTAGTTCTTGTTCTCTTCCCTAGGTTTTCCATCTCCAGGATTCCCTCAGATAGTGTTTTCTTTATTGCTTCAATTTCCATTTTCTGTTCTTGTACCATTTTAATCAATTTTTCACCTGTTTGATAAAGTTTTCCTGTATTTTGTAATTCTTTAAAAGAATTATTCATTTATTTCACATGTTTGTTTGTACTTTTCTGCATTTCTTTAAAGGATTTATTAATTTCCTTCATCTGTCTGATTGAATTTTCCTTTATTAATTTTAGAGATTTATTAAGTTCCTCTTTTGAGATGTCTATCATCATTATAGGGTTTGGTTTATGAACTTTTCTGATGCATCAGTTTTGTTTGGATAACCAGGGCTTGCAGTAGTAGCATAGTTGTGATCTGAAGATGCCATATAATCTTGGCTCTTGTTGGTTGTGTTCTTACACTGGTCAGGCCTGGCTGATCCTGGCTGATCCTGATCGTTCATCTTCTAGCAGGCCTGAATGTTTCTGTGATGCAAACCTGGGTGGTCCTGGTGCCATAAGATTGACATAGGCCAGTGGAGCAGTGTCTGCACAACAGAGATCAGAGGGAAAGCACCAAGCTCAGGGCACCTGAACATGACCCTGGGGACACTGAATTTTCTTAGTGCTGGAGACCTGGATGTGGCTGATATAGCAAGCTTAGTGTTAGTCGGTATATTCCTGGTACAGTTAGTCTTATGGCAGTTGGGGGAACAGTGGTCCCACAAGTAAGGTGGAGTTTCCTGCTGTAGTAGGTCTGGGCGTTCCTCTTGTATCAGACCTGGGGACCTCTAGATATTCCTGAGTTTTAAGGCCTGGTAACCCAAGGTGGGGCCAGTCTGGATGCTGTTGATGGGTTCTCCTAGATATTCTTGAAGTTGTAGACCTGGGACTCCTAGGTGGAGCCGATCTGGAAGATGAAGCTAGATGTTACTGGGGTATCTGGCCTGCGTATTCTTGATGTTACAGGACTGGATATTCTGAAGTTGCAAACCTGGAGACCCCAGGTGGCTTAGATCCAAAAGATTGAACTAGATATTCCTGAAGTTACAGGACTGGAGACCCCAAGAGGTACAGGTCTGGAAGATGGGGCTCAGTGTTCCTGAGGTTGCAGGCTTGGATGATCCTTAAGTTGCAGGACTGGGGACTCCCAGTAGCATAGGTCCAGAAGATGGAGCTTGGAGGGACAACACTCAGCCTAGGGCAGTTGAGAGTGTCCCAGAGCACTGGGCCGAGTGGGAATTTGTGGAGGGAGGGAAGAGGAGTAACCTAACTTAGGTGTTCTGAGGTTGAAGGCCTGGAGACCTGAGGCACAGTTTGGAAAATGGAGCTGGATGCTCCTGGAGTATAAGACTTGTACTCTCTGGTGGGGTGAGGTTGATATAGTGGTGCATGGGGCACAGCTCTCAGTTCAGGGTGGTTGGGCATGTCCCAGAACAGTGGGTGGCACAGGGAATAGTGGGGGCAGGGAAGAGAAGAAATCCAACCTGGATGATCCTGAAGTTCCAGTCCTGAGGATCCAAGGTGGCACAGTTCCATAAGATGGGGCTTAGAAAGACAGCACTCAGCTTAGGTGAGCTGGGAGTGTCCCAGAGCATTGGACAGGGTGGGGATTTTTAGGGGGAAGGGAGTGGAAGGATCTAACCTGGGTGTTCCTGAGGTTGAAGGCCTAGAGACCCAAGGTGTGGCAGAGTCTGGAAAATGGAGCTAGATGCTCCTGGTGTATGAGGCTTGGCCACCTCTGGTGGGGAGAGATTTATCTAAATATCTGATTTCTGCATCAATTTCTTAATAAAGAGATGTTCATAACTTAAAAAACACAGCTGTTCTTAGGTGATACAATTGAATACATGAGTTATAAAGTTCGAATAATAAGATAAGCAGATTGTGTAAAGAACAGAAATAAATGTGAAGTTTCTGGGAGAGTGTAGAGCTAACTAAGTTTTAGCAAATACGAATTTGTCCTACAGCCAAATACTTTTTTCTTTTGATTTTCTTCCTACTACTAATAACAGCTGATCAGTATGTATATTTACAAGACATACTGTGATGTTTCAATGTATGTATGAAATGTGTAATGATCAGACAAGGCAATTAGCATATCCATCACCACAGATATCTATACTTTCAAAATCTTATTCAATAGCTGTCTTCAGCATTCACTTAAAGCTTGTCATCTTCAGCTATCCTGCTGCTCTGTGCGAATTAGATCTCCTGCTTATCCTAGCACACCTTTACATCCATAAGCCATCATCTTTCCATCCCCCTCCATATATACTAGGCAACTCTTTATATGTTCAAAATCAGCTTTGAATACAGTTTCTTTCCCACATAAGAATAGGTGATATTTGTT
Organism: Lophiomys imhausi; assembly: GCA_907164525.1. NCBI lineage: Eukaryota > Metazoa > Chordata > Mammalia > Rodentia > Muridae > Lophiomys > Lophiomys imhausi. Next base: position 2,188,382 of record CAJQZJ010033410.1, on the reverse strand, counting down.
TATGTGTCACTGACATTTCATTTAAGATAACAATGGCCAATTCCATACAAATAACAGACTGCTTTCTCTGCTTTTTCTTTGCCTGTGAATCCACTGAGAAATATTGTGGTCCACTTTAGTCCATCATTATTATTAGTGGTTCTGGAATAAGCCAGCTAGGGCAGATGAGTCCACATCAGACAACTTTAATTTCTTCAGTTTTACATTCAAATTGGGATTGATAATCACAAAGGTATTCTATCTCTAGAATATTAATGACTTTGCTATTAATTTTGCATAATTTATATATTGAACAATAAGTTCACCTTTTCTGTATTTTTGTTAGTTTTTGTTTATTTTTATCTTTTCATAGTAGACATTTAACTGTAGCTAAGTGACACTTCATAATTTTGATCTGTACTTCCAGTTGATTAGTGGTGAATATTTTTGTAGCTATTGGCTATTTGTTTATTACCTCTTAGGAAGTGCATAGTCAGGTAATCAGCCCATTCAACAATTTTCTACTGACATCTTTGTATATTTTGCATATAACTCCCTTGTTAGATGACTAGTTTGTAAACACTTTCTGCATTGAGTGCTGTCTTCACTCTGTTGACTGACATTTTTACTGTAGTGCCTTCATTCTGCTGGCCATTATCTTCACTGTGCTGACATTTTAATTCTTGTCTGGGTCTTATGGATCATATCCACTATATCAGGGATCATGTGACTGTCCTGAGCACTTTTGTTATACTTACTTCTAGTGATTTCAAAATTTCAGATCTTACATTTTGTTGTCTTTTTATCTATTTTGCCACCATTTCTTCTTTATGGTGAATATTAAGCCTCCCCAGCACAATATACCAAATATGATTTTGTTCTTCCAGTATGTGTTGTTTCCTTAACAACAAAAACAACAACAACAAAATCTGTAAGCTCTATCTATATGTAAAATTATTTATGGGTCACTTATTCTGTCTGTTTTCCATTTTTCTATCCAAAAGGAGCTATCTTGGGTTATTATTAGTAGTAGTATCTTTTGAAGTCAGATATTATTATGCTTCCAGATTTATCTCAGAATTTCTTCACTCAAGTGTTTCATGCTTTCATATGGGTTTTGTGAATGTGCACTCTAATTCTGGTCAATATTGATGGTATTTTGTTAGGAACTCCCTACATCTCTAAATTGTTTTGTGTAGTATCAGTATTTTAATGACATCTGTTCATGTAATCCACAACTAAAAATGTCTTTCTGGTTTCTTTGTTAGTGTTGTTTGTCTGTTTTAAGACAATAAGAGATAGTTTGCTATGGAGCCATTTTGAGTGATCTTGGGCTGGGAGCACAGACTTAGGTTTCCCTAAATCCATGTTCTAATATGAAAGCAGTTTCACTAAGTTTTATAGGTTTAGAGAACAAAGAAAATCATAATTTAACAAAAATTTTAAACACATTTGTATATACATTATGGAAGTAGTTACAGATGGGGAACATTTTTCTATAGTCCTCAAGTGATATTATTTGGTGCTATTACTTACTTTTTGGTTTGATGGAATCTAGGTACAGGATGTCAGTTTAGAAACATAAAAAGGTAGTAGGTGGCTATTCATGGGACATTCGCTAGCTCGTTAAGCTAATTAGCCTCTAGACTGGCAACACGCAAATTCTCCACATCACTGGCATTCTAATCAATCCATCAATTTTTACAGAAACAGATTCTTTCCCAGAATTCCTTTGGAAGTTCCCACTGTTGGACAAGCATCACATTTTGTGCATTCAGAGGGCATGCATTATTATAGACTATGAGGTCCCTTGAAGCTAGGAATCTTATTGATAAGATCTGATGTAGATGAGGATAAAAAATGAGCAGGATAGACTCATATTTCCACTGCTAACTAATATAAATAAGATAACTCATAGAATACTAGTAAATATAAATAATGAATGATGCATACAGTCAATCTAGCTTAATATACATGTAAAGTTTACTTTTCTGTGTTTTTGATGTCTACTTTAATTTCTTTCGTTAATATTTTACAGTTTTAATTGTGCAGGTCATTCAGATTTATTATTAAATTTACTTCAAGACTGTTAAATATTTTTATTATTTTAGAAGCTAATGTGAGTAGGGTTTCTTTCTCAGGCATTCTGTTAATGCCTGAAAAGTTACTGATTTCCATCTGTTGATTTTATATGCTACAACAAAATTAATTATTAGCATTAACAGTCTGTTGGACTTTATATTTTTCTCTGTATAAACCATCTGCAAAGAGATAATATACATTCTTCCTTCCTTCCACAGCCCTATTTCTTTCATTCTGTTTTCTTATTGCTTTGGTGAAGAATTTTAAATATAATGAACAAAGGCCATTAAGATGTATATCTTATTAGTTAAGTACCATCCATACTTTTAAAATTTAGAGTTTTAAACATAACTTTATTTACATAATGTTTATTTATAAAATTATACCTGTTTAAGTACACACTTCAAGACATCTCAGCAAATTTATTATTATTATTATTATTATTATTATTATTATCTACATCCAGCTTTAGAATTTTGGAATTTTAGATTGTAATAGAGTTCTTATTTTCCATCAGCTGCTATTACTATCTCCAACTACAACTCATCAGTGATCCATTTTCTAATTTGGAGAATTCACATAAGCAGATTTAAGTAAAATGTGATTTTTCTCTGTGTGACTGATTTCACTTAGCATAATACTTTTGAGGTTTACTTATATTGTTAGATATAAGAATAGTTTTACAGATTTTGTTAAAAACCTGTTTTAATATCTATTTATTCATGTATTATGTATGTCCTTGAATTCATAAATCATTGTTTTCATAATTAAATAATTTCCTTAAATTTATTTTTAAAATTTATTTAAGGTGAAGTGAACATTAACATTTTGCAACACAGATTACATAAAACAATCATTACTGCCTGTATTTCATGTGTATACAGGAAAAGGTTTTTTTATGTTGTAAGATAGTCCTTTGGAATATAAAACAGTAAAAATACCTGGGTCACAGTATCACCATCAGTCAAAATATCTATTTAGAAATCTCATAGGAAAACTTGAAAATTTGTTTATGTTAACCTTTGTAAATACAGAAATGCATCGAAAATATGTAAGGGTTATTTCACAATCAGGCAATACATATAGCTTTTTTGTCTTTGAAAACACAAGTACAAATAAAGAATTATAGCTACAAGAATATGCTTGTAAACTTCTCATGTCTAGCAAGATATTAAGAAATAAAAGTAGATGAATATAAATAGAACTCAGTATTTTTGAATCAAGAAAAAGGTCAATTAAATGGTTAAGTAGTCATAAATATTAAAGAAATTAAAAGTGTAGTGGTGACTAGGAAGTTACATTTTAGTTTATGATAACCATTGAACAGCTACCATCCAAGTATATTACTTGCTTCTTACTTAAATTTCACATCTATAAATTCATCAAAGAATAGGCATAGAAAAATATATCAAAACACAAATTAAAGCATGAGGTTCTTACTAACTTGACCCCAGAATCTGCTTGATTCCTTCTCATTTCCCTGTTTCTTAACCTTTAGTCCTACAGTACCTTTAATACACAACTGTTTGCATTTTTGTGTGGATAAAGATGTGAGCCATCATGCTTGGCTCTCTACAGTTCTTTGAGAGGATTCAGGGACAATCATCTCGAATAACACAGTGTATTTACTGTCTCTTTAATCAGAAGGTTAGACAATAGATATAATATTACTTTGTTGAAATTCCCCAGTAACTCTAACTACAGTGTTTTTTGATTCATGTTTGGTACACCAACATGGCATCAGAGCAAACATTCAAGTAGCAAATGAATCAAACTAGAAATATTCTTATAGGATCAGAAAGAAAGATCTTTATGTCTATAATTTCAAATTATATTATCATTAAAATATAAGTTTTTCTCTTATAAGAATTCTAGCAAGATTCTATATATAAAGTATACAAAACAACAACCATTGAAAGAAATAGTAGCTCAGCTCTTATTATAAATGTTGTTTTTTTCAATAATCATCACAGTTATCATCATTAATCTGCTTTCTTTTTAAACCAGATATTTTTGGACCAATGATGGTTCATCCAAAAATATATGAATAGACAATATTTCAACCAATGAACAGCTGTGAGATTTGAGGTGAGTTGATTAAGTTTTGTGTGTTCATATAACATTGATAACACCATTTATATTGTAGGGTTGGGGAAAGATTCAGTAAAGTATTACTTATATTCAGGATTTTGGTGTTCGATATACAGTCAATTTTGGAGAAATGCATTTATGCTAAATTGAAATATTTATATACATGTATATTCATTTCATTTATATATTTTGAAAAAACTGGACAAATCAACTTCATTACTTCTTATAGCAGTATAATTTTATTAGTAACATTAATGATAGAATTTTCTGAGAAAGAGCCAGGGAATTAATAACAGCCATTATATGTGAGGCTATAAATATGTCTGTGACAAACTGAAGATGACTGTGCTTCGATTAAGTAGAATTATCTCCTTATTGTAGATATAGACAGGCTTATGTGGTCGATTAGATTACACCACCAGGAAGAACATTTCTCCCTCAGAAAATAACCCTGTCAAAGATACAGATTATGTTTTACTGGATGAATAACCTGGAAATGTAGGTGGGAATTAGAAGGAGTCTACAGATTTTGAAAACCAGTAAGAGAGAAAGAAGTTGACAGTCCCTTCTTGACAGAGAGCAGGCAGTGTATGTCATCAAGGAAGGAAATGGAAGGTACTTATGAGAAGTAGGTGTGGGCATGGTCACAGGCAGCTGTGTAGCGCCTGGGAGGCTAGGAAGAGTGTCAAGACCATCAGCATTAATAAATTGGGGGCTAGGGGGTCAACATGCTCATCAGTCAGTGTCACCGGTGATGAATGTCCTGAGGGGAAAGGTCAGTGCTGAGATGGGCAGGAGGCTGCACCGTGCTTGTACTAAACAGGGGATTCTTCCTGACACGTGGTTATTAAACCCATGACATCAGCGAGCAGGGGACAGAAACAAGTCAGAATAAAGTTTCCAGGAGTTTAATATACTGAAAGAAGGGTAAGAGAAGTAGGTGGTTTTCTACTGAACTTTTACACAGTTCACATGACAAAGTCAAATGCTATTCATGATATAATCCTACTTTCAAAACACTGTTCATTTTTTCCTAATTATTTAAAAGTAACCCAAAATTGCATGTATTTGCGATCATTTAATTATTCCTGATAGAGATTTTAGTTAAAACTAAAAATAAGGTTTAATGTCTTAAGAGAAGAGTGTGCCTGATGAAAGACAATGCCCCAAATTTTGCAATTTACAGGTTTGTAGTAATGTTTTAGTCAGCATAGATGATTTAACTCACATTTAGATGAAGCATACATGAAAATAACAGGACAAACCTGAATATTGAGCAAAAGAGGACCCCTATTCCATGAACTGATGATCCCTGAAAAATGAGGATAATCTCAGTGCTCTGTCAGTAAAATGGAATACAGTACATAATGCTTCCAGTAATGTGAGAAGTGGGATTTGTGTATCAGTACATGACTATGGGTGTAGATCTGTAAACCTAAACACACAATGTACGCGCACACTGTACACACACACACTGTACACACACACACACACACACACACACACACACACACAAATATACATACACTATGCACAAACATATATGTACACATACCACAAAATTTGCAGTTGTCTTGTTTGAAATTTTAAAGCTGAATATGTGTAAAAGTATTGTCTTAGATGATTATTAATTCAGAGGTAGAGGTTAAGTAGCAGGTGACCTAAATAGTCAAGCCCTAATCCCAAAGGACAAACATTCTCAGGGAAAGGAAACAGAGGACAAAGAAATATGGTCATAATAGAAGTGCTGAGATAAATATGCCAAAGCAGAAGAGACACAGAGTGTCCTAGGGCATAAAGAGGGAATTTAGAAAAAGACAATTGAATGTCCATCAAAGAAAAGATCAGATTGTGTTGAGATGGGAGTGATGGGGGAAAGAAGAGAGAGAGAAAAAAGAGCAAGAGAGAGCAACATTGACAGCAAAAGAAGAACCAGAGTAAGTCTTTGAGACAAGGACCTGAAGAAAGAGTGTCACAGGAAAGGCACTGAGAAACAGTGCAGTGGCCTGTGCCACTCGGCCCTGGGGCCATCTGAAGGACTTTGCCTCTCGATGGAAATGAGAAGCCAGTGAAAACTGTGAATATAGTAATGATGGCTGGCTTACCCCTTCTAGCTAAAGACTTCAATACATATCAATGGATATTCACCTTAAATTAGTACAGCACCAAGTGAGGAAGTTGCTGTTTGACTATCTCCATTATTTGAGCAAGGGAATAAAAAGAAGTTCAGAGAGGTTAAGCAGTTGCTCTAAGTTGCATGATTAGCTAGGATCTGAGGTGTCACTCAAACCCTAGCACATGTGAGACATAATGTTAGCTCTTCATTTTTAGATGTGTTGCTTTGAATTCTGTCTGTATTTATTTATGGCCTTGTTCAATAATAAGAATGTTGGTATTTACTTCTTCCACTTTACAATCTCTAGTTTCAATCCATTGTTTCATTTTACCATCTGAAAAACAGACATTTTCTTTAATATGTTGTAAAATTAAAAATATTATTTTCAATGAACTCCTGTTTATAAAGACAGTTTTCCTTACCTGATATTTTCTTACTGACTATCCACACTTTGTGCTTGTGATTCTCCTTTATTTCTTCCTTTTTCCTTTTCCTTTCTTAGTCCTCGTATCTTCCCCTACTCCCTAACTTCTTATCCTTTTCCCTGTAGTACATTTAGTATTTTATAATGGCTTACATTATTTTTCTAATTATCTTTGTTTCATCCTCCTCTTCCATTTCTTTCTCTACTCCTTTTAAGATTATTTATCTTATAAGTTCCTTCTTACTATGTTTCAATGGCATCCTTAGTGGTAAGGACTGGTGAGTTTGCCAGACCTGTAACCTTAGGCTCTACTCCAAGGTTTGCCCTATAGCTGCATCAACACATTAAGATATGTTTCTGTGCTGAGGGAAAGTCATGGCATAGGACTGATCCCCAGCACCAGATGAACTGCTAGCCTTTTAGAAAGAATCTGTTTTTCAGATATGCACTTTCAGACATTGTTGAATTCAAAGATACCCACATATCTGCCATCAAGAAGAAAACTGTTGAAACGTCCTTGCTAAACAAAGGTTGGCACTGCCTTCTCATGATGGAGCACATAGAAACACATTTTGAAAATGCATACCACACTTGTATTATAGCTAACATGTTTTCACATTTTGCCTTAGAACTTCCTTTCTTGAAACAAACATTGCAAGGAAACAATGAGTCAGTGTCATTTCTTTTAAAAAAAAATCTTCCTCCTTTGATTTCTTTGTAAAGTCAGTTTCATTATAATCTTGGAATAAGTACCCCTGGAAAGGAGAGCTGTGTACTCTATTCTTTTCAAAAGGATACTCAATTCTTGTGTTTCAAATAATGGCAGAAATTGGGAGAGACAGTGTGGAGAGACCTCCTTCTCCCACTGAAAGCATATTCCATTTCTGAAAGGCAGAAGACTTACATGACACCAGATGTAATTTAGGTCACGCTGTTAATCAGAAAATTGTTCCCGGTTTTAAAAAGATCAAACTGAGATAGTTAGTTTTAGCATTCTCAGGAGAATCAGAAAAGTTTTAAGACCTACCATACTTATGAGTGATCAGACCTAGACCCTACACACAAACACGCACACACACACACACACACACACACACACACACACACACACACACAC
>CAJQZJ010033410.1:2148887-2175815 GCA_907164525.1 Lophiomys imhausi | reverse complement strand
ATATATATATATATATATATATATATATATATATATATATATATATATATTTAAATTAGTTTATAATTCAAATAATTAGTATTTATTATAAAATTATCTTTCTACTTAGGTTCTGTGCTCTTCGTTTAAAATTCATAGATAATTTATAATACCATGAAGTGTTTTAAGTTCAAGTTTGTAAAAGTTAGAAAGTTTTTGGTGAAAGAAGGCTGAGACTGTATACTAGGCAATTCAACCTCCCTACCAGAATGAAGTCACATTTCCAGGAACCACACTATATATATATGCTTTTGAGACATTTCAGGAAAAATCAATAGTAAGTTATTATAAAGGGGATAATCAGATGGTTGTTGACTGCTATCTTTTTTCAGAATGATATTTATCACATATTTTTTTGCTATCCATGGAATGATATTAATCTTCTTTTTGATACCTTTCCCTTTGAAGAGGAATTTTCATTTCTTGTGTCAATCATGAGCAAGAAATTGGGAAGGTACCTTCTTTTACTCTTGGAGTTGATACATAGCACAAATTTAGTTACCTGACATGACACAAAAGAACATCATCCTTCAGTTCAACAGGAAATGTCCTCCAAATGAAATTTACTGGGCTGAAATCCAGGCATTAGCCAGGCTGTCACAAAACTAACTTTGGCAGTAACTAAGAAGCTTTTCCATTGGTTCCCCACTCATGTACACGTATGTACAAATATCTAGCCATACACACATATGTAATGATACACATTTAAACATAAACACACTTATAGACACAAAACAATTTTTAAACACAATGAGGGAGGGGAAAGATGGTACTGCAACAGTAATTTTTTTATATACTTTATTTTTTTATTTCTTAAAGTTACATCTCAATCACAATCCCTTCCCTACTCCCCTCTCCTGTCCCACCCTTCCACCCTCTTCCCCCCAACACCTCCCCCTTTCAGTCCAACAAATGTTTACTTCTCTTATAACAGTAAATACTATATAAAACAACAGAAATAAATACGCCACATTTATGAGAGTTAAATGGCCCAGCATACATTCCCAGTGTCCAGTTCATACATATTTGGCCCCTGACTTTTACATTCTACCATCTAACAATCTCCATGAGTTAAAAGTTCTATATCTGACTCAGCTTTCATACTAACTTGCATCACTATTTTAAAAAATCTTCTTAGATTCAAAACACACTCTCGATTCCTAAACAACTCAAAATTTAACTATGAGACACTAGCTATCTATTCTTCAACCACCTCAGAGACCTGAGAGGGATAAACATATCTGATTATGTAGGAAGTGCAGAGTCTGCATCATCCAAAACTAAGAAATGACATATCAGTGGCTGCCTAGACAGTTCCTGTTTTCTCTCCATACGTTACAGCATCAATCTTCAGCCTTTGGGTCCCATTTCTCTGACAGACATTGACTGTAGAGCAGGGATTATGAAGGACTTACCTACCCTGTCTTGGCAGAGCTAGGCTGTCAACTTCCCTGCTACCAAGTTTTGTCCTTTTTGGGCAGCAGTCTGTCTGCAGCTGAAGCAAGAGGTTTTTCATGCCAAGAGATAGGCTTGACACTAATTCAACAATCTCCCACTGGAGATTCTTCGATGTTCATCTTCTACTTGGAGTAGAATAGGGGGTGCTGTCAGGAGCAGATATTTCTCAATATCAAAAAAAATCTTAATTTAAGACAACATCTTTGAATGCCATATTCTGCAAATCTCTTGGGGTTTTTGAAGATGCCCTATCCATCTCTTGTATTTAGATAAGCAAATGTTGCTTGTCTCTTAACAACTTGATTTCTGAGTAGCTTAGAGAATATCTGTGATAGACTGTCATAGTAGCTAACAAAATGACATGCTTGCATGACTAGGAGTTTGTATTTCTTAACTATCCTAAATGGTTTAAGACGGTTGGTATCAAGAGGCCAGAGCTTCACATTTCATTTTTAAGTATCACTAGGTACAATACCTTTAAGAAGCGTTACCTTTAATTTTGTATCAATATACAAAGATCAATTCCAATGTGGCCAAATATACTCTTAATTTTGTATCAATATACAAAGATCAATGCCTATGTAGCCCAATATAATCTTAATATTACATAAATATACAAGGGTCAATACCATTGTGGCTAACTATAATCTTAATTGTGTATCATTATACAAAGATCAACACCGATGTAGTCCAATACAATCTTAATTTTGCACAATATACAATGGTCAATACCACTTTAGCCAAATATAATACTAATTTTGTATCAATATACAAAGGTATAAGGGCATATTCAATAATCTGTCCCTTCTTCTTGGTCCTTCCCATACTATGTCAATGTCCCATTTTTCTCAAGTCTGTGCATTCCTACATAGGAGAGAAAGAAGGATACAGAAAAGAAAAAGAAGGAAGTCCCTGGGTCTAACCTCCAAAACCCATTTAACAAGACCATTTAACAGCTTATAGTCTCTTCCCCTAAATAATAAAGTTTTTTGTTATCCATCAAATAACCAAAAGGGGGGGGGGCGAAACACTCTCCCCACCCTCTGGGTATGGGAAGTCACTCACTTAAAATGACTTCCTGATGTTTTGGGTCGTAGTAAACCTGTTTGGGGCCCGAACCAGAATGGAAAAATGGTTAAAAATGTTAGTATAATCCTTTTATGTTCAATCCTTTGGTGCTCAGCTGTTTAGATGTCCTAAGAAGTTTGTAGACAGAAGCTTATCTTCCAGGCTTTACTGAAGTTCTGGCTGGGACAGTGTGTGGAGCTGAGCGATCCTAGCGATTTTGAGTTGTTGTGGTTGTAGACTTTTGAGGGAAACAGCTATTGAGGGAGTCTGCAAGGCTGAATCATCTGGGCCACTCGTCTTCTTTGGTGCATGGTTCTGTTTTCTGTTGAAGTTTCTGTTGTCCAGTTGTCCCTGGATTCCTTGAATGGATGCTTTAAATCTCCTGGAAAGATAAGAACAGAGCCCTGCCCTAATCCTAACTCTGGGACAATTACCCTTTTTTTTTTTGGGGGGGGGGGGGCGGTCAGGTAATATTTCTCCTGAATCAAATTTGGTTTTTTGACAATATATAAAGTATTATCTTTCAATCTGTATTAAAGAAGAAATTATTGTTATTTTGGAGCTAAACACACCTTAGTGTATATATTTTGAGATCTCAAAGGACAATTTGTTTGTATTGACTAGGCCTTTTGTAAGTAGTTTTAAAACTTAAGTCCTTCCAAATCCTATATGTCTGTCTCTGCATTCTAATTATTGGGATCAAAGACCTGTGGTTCCCATCTGAAGGGATTAAAGATGTGTTCCACCACTCCTGGATCAAAGTTTTTCTCTATTTAGAGTTAGTTTTGTATCAGGGTGTCCTTGAACTCTGAGATCTGCCTGTTTCTGTCTCTAGTATGTTGGGATTAAGGGTGTACTCTTCTTGAATGGTGAGATTAATGGTGTGCACCCTCACCACCCTGTTCGGTGTAACTCTAGAATTTATAAGACCACTAACTCTATAGTGCTCCTCCCATCTCTGCTGAAGTTAAAGGCATGGGCTAACACCACACATTTCATTTATTTTACCTTAGCTCTAAGTTTTTTTGACTCTTGGAGGTTTATAAAACCAGGTTGAAGGGCTGTAACCTTTATTTTATTTACAGTGTTTTAAAATTGTTTCCTGCTTTTTTTAATTAATAAATTAATTTGTATGTTGCTTCAGGTTACATCTCTATCATATTGTTCTCTTTCCCCACTTCCCAGCCCTACCCTCCCATATTCTACCCCCTAATCCTTCCCTCTTGTTCCTCTGGGGTGGAGTGTCCCTAAATAATGGTCCCTCACCACAGTTCAGGAGACATATGAGGGCCAAGAGCCTCTTCATACACTGGGGGCCTACGAGGCAGTACTGCCAGTGAAAATTGTCTCCTTGCTACGAAGGGAAAACTAAAAAAAGACCAACAAACACCCAAACACACAAAAACAAATAACAACAACAAAAACAGAAAGGAAAAAGAAAAAGGAAGAAGAAAAAAAAGTCTATGTCCATGTTCCTTTTGGTGTGTTTGTTGTAGTACACATATCCTGTACTATGTAGCTAAAATCCTACTATAAGTGAATAGATGCCATGTGCATCCTTCTGAGTCTGGGTTAGCTCACTCAGGATGAGCTTCTCTAGTTCCTTTCATTTGGTTGCAAATTGCATAATTTCATTGTTTCTGATAGCTGAGTAATAATCCATTGTATAGATGTACCACAGATTTTTAACCCATTCTTCAGTTGAGGGACATCTGGGTTGTTTCCAATTTCTAGCTATCATAAATAAGGCTGCTATGAACATGGATGAGGAGACTTCCCTATGACTCCATGAGGAGTCCTTTGGGTGTATACCCAGAGTGGTATGGCTGGGTCCTGAGGCAAAGCTATTCCAAGATTTCTAAGATATCGCCATACTAACCTCTGTAGTGGTTGCACAAGCCTGCACTCCCACCAGCAATGGAGTAGGGTTACCCTTTCTCCACACCCTCGCCAGCATGTGCTGTCATTTGAGCTCTTTATCTTAGCCATTCTGACAGGTGTAAGATGGAATCTCAGAGTCGTCTTGAGTTGCATTTCTCTGATGATTAAGGATATTGAGCATTTCTTCAGGTGACTCTCAGCCTTTAGGGATTCCTCCTTTGTGAATTCTCTATTTAGCTCTGTCTCCCATTTTTTGACTGGATTATTTGGTTTCTGGCATTTAGTTTCTTGAGTTCTTTGTAGATTTTGGATATTAGCCCTCTGTCAGATGTGGGGTTGGTGAAGAGTTACTCCCAGTCTGTAGGCTGCCGTTTTGTTCGAATGACAGTGTCTTTTGCCTTACAGAAGCTTTTCAGTATCATGAGGTCCCATTTATTGATTGTTGATCTCAGGTCCTGAGCTGTTGGTGTTCTGTTCAGGAAGTTGTCACCTGTGCCAATGAGTTCGAAGGTTTCTCCCATTTTTTTTTCTAGTAGATTTAATGTGACCCACCTTATGTTAAGGTCTTTGATCCACTTTGATTTAAGTTTTGTACAAGGTGATAGGTATGGGTCTAATTTCATTCTTTTGCAAGTGGACATCCAGTTGGACCAGCACCATTTGTTGAAGATGCTGTCCTTCCTTTGTGCGGTTTTGGCTTCTTTGTCAAAGATTAGTTGGCCATAGGTGTTTGGGTCCATTTTTGGGTCTTCAATTTGATTCCATTGATCTACTGGTCTGTTTCTATACCAGTAACATGCTGTTTTTATTATTATTGCTCTGTAGTACAGCTTGAAATCTGGGATGGTGATACCTCCAGATGTTTTTTATTGTACAGGATTGATTTAGCTATTCTGGGCTTTTTGTTGTTCCATATGAAATTGAGAATAGCTCTTTCCAGGTCTATAAAGAATTGTGTTGGTATTTTGATAGGAATTGCATTGAATCTGTATATTGCTTTTGGTAGGATAGCCATTTTTATTATGTTGATCCTACCTATCCATGAGCATGGGAGATCTTTCCATCTTCTAAAGGCCTCTTCCATTTCTTTCTTCAAGGGCTTGAAGTTCTTGTTGTATAGGTCCTTTACTTGCTTGGTTAGAGTTACCCCCAGGAATTTTATATTGTTTGTGGCTATTGTGAAGGGGGTTGTTTCCCTTATTTCTTTCTCAGTACATTTGTTTGTTGTATATAGAAGGGCTTCTGATTTTTTGAGTTAATTTTGTATCCAGCCACCTTGCTGAAGGTGTTTGTCAGCTGTAAGAGTTCTCTGGTGGAATTTTTGGGGTCACTTATATATACTATCATATTGTCTGCAAATAGGGATATTTTGACTTCTTCCTTTCCAATTTGTATCCCCTTGATCACTTTTTGTTTTCTTATTGCTCTAGCAAGAACTTCAAGTACTATATTGAAGAGATATGCTGAAAGTGGGCATCCTTATCTTGTCCCTGAGTTTAGAGGAAATGCTTCAAGTGTCTCTCCATTTAACTTGATGCTAGCCACCGGCTTGCTGTATACTGCCTTTATTATTTCTAAGTACGGTCCTTTTATGCCTATTCTCTCCAGACATTTTAGCATGAAGGGGTGTTGGATTTTGTCAAATGCTTTTTCTGCATCTACCTAGATTATCATGTGTTTTTTTTTTTCATCTTGTTTATATGGTGAATTACATTGATAGACTTTCATATGTTGAAACATCCCTGCATTCCTGGGATGACGCCTACTTGATCATGATGTATAATTTTGATGTGTTCTTGAATTCGGCTTGCTAGTATTTTATTAAGTATTTTTGCATGTATGCTCATGAGGGAGATTGGTCTGAAGTTCTCTTTCTTTGTTGGGTCTTTGTGTGGTTTAGGAATCAGAGTGACTGTGGCCTCATAGAATGAGGTTGGCAGTGTTCTTTCTGATTTTATGTGGTAGAAGAGTTTGAAGAGTATTGGTGTTAGCTCCTCTTTAAAGGTCTGGTAGAATTCCGTGCTAAAGCCATCTGGCCCTGGGCTTTTTTGGTTGGGAGATTTTTTTTTTTTTTGGTTTTTTTTTTCGAGACAAGGTTTCTCTGTGTAGCCCTGGCTGTCCTGGACTCACTTTGTAGACCAGGCTGGCCTCGAACTCACAAAGATCCGCCTGCCTCTGCCTCCCAAGTGCTGGGATTAAAGGCGTGCGCCACCACCGCCCGGCGGTTGGGAGATTTTTAATGACTGTTTCTATTTCCTTAGGGGTTATTGGGCTGTTTAATCTGTTAATCTGATCTCTATTTAATTTTAGTAGGTGGAATCTATCAAGAAAATTGTACATTTCGCTTAGGTTTTCAAATTTGGTGGAATATAGATTTTTAAAGTAGGACCCAAATATTCTCTGGATCTCCTCAATGTCTGTTGTTATTTCTCCCTTTTCATTTCTGATTTTGTTGATTTGTGTTTTCTCCCTCTCTCTTTTATTTAATATGGCTAGGGGTCTGTCTATTTTGTTGATTTTCTCGAAGAACCAACTCTTGGTTTCATTGATTTTTGTATAGTTCTTTTTGTTTCTAAGTTGTTGATTTCAGCCCTAAGTTTGATTATCTCCTGCCTTCTGCTCCTCTTGGGAGTGTTTGCTTCTTTTTTTTTTTTTTTTTCAATTCACCCAGTTTAGCTGTTAATTCGCTGATATGAGCTGTCACAATTTTCTTTTTGAAAGCACTTAATGCTATGAACTTTCCTCGTAGCAGAGCTTTGATTGTATCCCATAGGTTTGGGTATGTTGTGCCTTCATTGTCGTTGGATTTTAAGAAGTCTTTGATTTCCTTCTTTATTTCTTCCCTGACCCAGTAGTCATCCAGTAAGGAGTTGTTCAATTTCCATGTGTGTGTAGGCTTTCTGTTGATTCTTTTGCTGTTGAAGACCAGCTTTATTCCATGGTGGTCTGATAAGATACAAGGTGTTATTTCAATTTTCTTGTATCTGTTGAGACTATCTTTGTGTCTGACTGTGTGGTCGATTTTGGAGAATTTTCCATGAGGTGCTGAGAAGAAGGTGTATTCCTTTGTGTTTTGGGTGAAACATTCTGTAGATATCTGTTAGGTCCATTTGGTTCATGATCTCTGTTAGACTCAATATTTCTCTGTTTGGCCTCAGTCTTCATGATCTGTCCATTGTTGTGAGTGGGGAATTGAAGTCTCCCACTACTAATGTGTTGTGATCGAAGTGCGATTTAAGTTTTAGAAGCGTTTCTTTTACAAATGTAGATGCCTTTGTATTTGAGTCATAGATGTTCAATATTGAGATGTCCTCTTGATGAATATTCCCTTTAATGAGTATATAATGCCCTTCTCTGTCTTTTTTCATTAACGTCAGTTGGAAGTCTGTTTTGTTTGATATTAGGATGGCTACTCCAGCTTGCTTCCTGGGTCCATTTGCTTGGAAAACCTTTTCCCAGCCCTTTACTCTGAGGTAGTGTCTATCTTTGATAGTGAGATGTGTTTCTTGTATGCAACAAAAAGACGGGTCTTGCTTGCAAATCCAATCTGTAAACCTGTGTCTTTTTGTTGGGGAGTTGAGTCATTGATGTTGATGGATATTAGTGACTTGGGGCTGTTATTTCTCATTAGTTTGGTATAGGTGATCGTCCTGTGCCTCTTTTGGCTTAGTTGCTGTGGGGTTTTCTATTCCCTCTGTTTTCTTGGGTGTGGTTTTCTTCTCTGGGTTGGAATTTTCCTTCTAGGATTTTCTGTAGGGCTGGGTTTGTGGGTAGATATTGTTTAAATTTGATTTTGTCATGGAAGATCTTGTTTTCTCCATCTATGTTGATAGAGAGTTTTGCTGGGTAAAGTAGTCTGGCTGGGCACCTATGTTCTCTCAGGACTTGTAGGATATCTGTCCAGGCCCTTCTAGCTTTTAAAGTTTCTGAGGAGAAGTCAGATGCAATTCTGATGGGTCTGCCATTGTATGTGACTTGACTTTTTCTCTTACAGCTTTTAATATTCTTTCTCTGTTCTGTACATTTGGTGTTTCAATTATTATGGTGCGAGAGGAGTTTCTTTTCTGATCTAATCTGTTCGGTGTTCTGTAAGCCTCTTGGATTTTTATTGGCATCTCTTTTTTCAGGTTTGGGGAGTTTTCTTCTATGATTTTGTTGAAGATATTTCCTGGACCTTGGAGTCGGGAGTCTTCTCTTTCCTCTATGCCTATAATTCTTAAGTTCTGTCTTTTCATTGAGTCCTTGATTTCTTGGATGTTTTGGGTGAGAGATTTTTTAGCCTTCTCGTTTTCTTTTGGATGTTGTACTGATTTCTTCCATCGAATCTTCCATGCCTGAGATCTTGTCTTCCATCTCCTACATCCTATTTTTGATACTCACATCTGTAGTTCCTGTTCTCTTCCCTTGATTCCCCACTTTCTCTTTTAACTCTGACTGTGTTTTCTTTATTGTTTCTGTTTTTATTTTCATGTCTTGAATGGTATTGTTTGTTTTGTACATTTCTTTCTCCAGTTTGCTTGTTTTTGCCTGGAAATCTTTCATTGCTCTGTCCTTTTCCTGTTCAAGCTGAGTCACCTTGGCTTGGAGCTCTTTAATGGTGTTATTCGTTGTTTTGACTTGTAAAATTGTGGCTTCTTTGAATTCCTTCATAGATTTAAGTTTTTCTTGAAGGGACTCTATCACTTTCCATAATATAGAATTGTCATCATTTTCATGTGTTTCTGCTGTTGTGAGGTCATCCAAATTGGATGAGCAAGGACAGTTCCGCGTTGTTGAAGTCATATTTCCTTGATTTCTTTTTTTTTCTTGGACCTTTGGCCATATGGATATATTTAGCTGTCTGCTCTCGTCATCTTCTGGGCTTGGATTCACTGGGGATGCTTTGGTGTAGCAGTTGAATTGCTTGGCTATCTGTCATTGCTTACAGGGGGATCTCAGTGTCACTCTGTTTCTAATAGCCTGAAGCTGTCTACAGCCATACCACCTTGAATGCGCCCGATCTCGTCTAATAGCCTGAAGCACTGTGAGCTGGTGCAGCCTATTCCCGGGTAATGTGTAATGGCCTGGGATTCTTTCACTGCTCCCAAGTCAGACTTCTCTATGTTGCACAATGAGTGATCAGCCTGTAGTAGTTCTGATGGTATGGACCTGTTTGCCCAGGCACCAATTCCGTGGACTCTGGTTGTCCCCACAGAGACTGAGTGGGCCCGGCTCCATGCCTAATATGTCTGGGTTTTCCAGAATACAGCTATGGTACCCTGGCTTCTGGCTTGCACGTTTTGGAGCCCTCGGCCTCTGTGCGTCTCCGCTGCTAGCTCTGCCTCTGTGTGGCTCTGTGCACTCCCAGCCCTGCCACTTCACTGTGCCGGCTTCCCGCCCTGCTCCTCCGCCACATGCACGGTGCCCCCTGTGCCCCTGTGCGGGCTTCCTGCCCGGCTCCTCTGCTGCAGGCTGCGGCGCCTCTGCCCCGCCCCCCTGTGCCGGCTTCCCCGAGCTCCTTCCCTGCAGCCCAGCGCCTCTGTCCTGCCCCCTGTGTTGTCTTCTGCCTGGCTTCTTAGCTGTGGGTGCGGGCTTCAGTCCTGCCTCCCTGTGTGGGCTTCTGCTGGGTTCCTTAGCTGCGGGCTCGCATCTCTGACCTGTCCCCCTGTTTGGTCTTCCGCCTGGCTCCTAAGCTGTGGCTCACGAGTCTGAGGACCTCCCACCATGCGCCCTGTTTCTGCCTTGCTAAGACTTCAACTAGCCAGCAAAGTTTCCTAAATAGCTATAAGGTCCGCCTGAGGTGTGGGGAGCCTAGTAGGCTGGTGAGTGATTCCCATGTGGGATCTGATTCTGCCTGCTGTGTATTAGAGTCGATCTTATCAGGCGCCTCTCCAAATGGGAGTTCCGGAGTCCCAGATTTAGCAGCTTCCGTGTCTGGGAGAGATTGGGGAGAGCCTTGCCCTGGGACTTTTAATAGTCCCTTGGGAGCTGTGTGTGTTCCCGTAGGGTCTAGCCCCTCCAGTTTTTGCACAGTGTCCAATAACTCTGTGCTTTTTATGGCTCTTTTCCCCACGTTCAAAATGCATCCATGCGGGCCCCCGCCATGTTGGATCCCCTAACAGTAAATTTTTATTTATCAACCATATATTTATTAATACTTAACAATTACCTAACAATGCCTATAAAGTTCCTAAATCCTAAAGCCCAAACCCTAACTCTAAGACCTAATCTAAAACACCCTAATACCTATAATACAAACACTTAACACTAACATAGTTTCTTAAAAGGATAGTCTCAAGTCAATTTTTGGTGTAGATCTGTACAGGTGGTTGATTTCCGCCAAGTCTTTCAGTCTTAAAAAAGTCTATGAATCTCATTCGTCAGATCTTAAGGCAGTTTATAACGACTATTGAAGTGGGGAGGCTCTTATAAGAATAGTCTCATAAGTCCTAGGATCTACTTATTTGCAAGATGAAAAGTTTATTAGGCTCACCATTCAGATGCATTGGGCCTCCAAGGTTCTTGCTCCAGTGCTCATCTATTCCTGATATTTTGGCCAACTGATGCTTTGGAAATCCAAAATCTGCAGCAGTTTTCAGCAGTTTGGGTCCAACTCTGCCCAAAGGGATATTTTGTCATGCTCCCCACCTATGTAGATCACTGATGGGTAGCAGAAGAAGAAGATAAGATCTCTCTGCAGATGAGGCAAGATGAGGAGAAAGGCCTCATGAGGCTGCACACACATGTGATTTAAATCCTTTGTGTGGTAATGCATCACAAAGATCTCGGCGTGAACTCTGGCATCTTGTTGCCATTGTTCTTGGCAGCTTGTGCAGGGTATGCCCTTGTCCAAAGTCACATGGTTTGCCTTTTGGCAGGCTTTCCAAGGAACACCTTTCAATGTCAATCATATGCAAATGTAACTGGATCCACTCATATCTTTTAACCTGAGAGGCCTGTCTTTTGTTATTCCAAAATCCCTATGCTCAATTTCCCTAATCCTACCACAGATCCCACTTCTTATTAAATAATTAATTTCCCCTAATACCTATGTGTCTATGATAAGAACAATCATATGAATTGTTTATATATAATACCTAAACAAAATAAACATAAATTTCTACCTAGATATATATACACACAGTAATATTTACATCTTTTGACAATACAATAAGGCAAGATATCTACCAATAATACAAAATAATATATGAAAGATATCCTTAAATTGACATTAATTTTTATAAATATACAAAAATTTATATATATATATAAAATTACCTTAAATCTTATCCATAAACATCTTACCAATAAACATAAACCATGATTATTTTTTAGATAATCTTAAATTTTTGAAATATCATTAATTATTTTTTAATGATATGAAAAGAAAAGAAGAAAGAGATCCCTGAATCTATCCCTTTTCCTTGTCCAAAATCCATCCCTTTTCCTTGCCCCAAATAAATCCATTCTTACATCCATTCATCATGTCCATTCATCCTAGACAATGACAAACAATCTCAACATATTACATAAAACAAAACAAACAAACAAAAAGAATTTTTTATCCTAACATTAGGGATAAGAGGGAAAAATATATTTTTTGGGTACACTTAAAAATTGAAAGTTTTTCCATACTAACTTCTTTCTCACTAGTTTCTCCATACTAACTACTTTCACACTAATCACTGGTTTTAATTCACATAGGTAACATTCCTCTTCTTGAGAACAGCAATAGCCGAATATATAGGAAAGCTTCTGCCTCTACTTCAAATATTCCAATTCATTCACACTGTTATCTAACATAAGTATGACAAATATCATGTTCAAGACAGGAAGACCCTGTATAAACATACATTTCTATTCCTGCTACAATGAATGTTCAGCCCATTGTTTGATATCTTCATCCCTTAATAGTATATCTAGACCTCAATCTTATTCTTAGAGCCTAGAAAAGCACTAAGAATTGAGAAGTAAAATTACAAGTGAAGTATACTATAAAAATGAGCAGAAAAATTCTAGGAAAATACAAGAGACTCCATTAGGGAAACATTCTTATTAGAGAATAATGAGAAAATTCTTTTCAAAAATGATACAGAGGAAGCTGGAGGATAAGTTGAATTAGTGGCTGCATCATAAAAGTCTGACTTACAAGAGTTTTGTCTGTCCCAGGGATGGAATTAGATTAGATAGATTAGAAAAAAGATGATAATGGAAAAATATACACAGTTGTGTATGCTAGGGGCATATATTAGTTATTAAATTAATGCCTCTGTTACATTACTTTGATATTTATCTATTTAAATCACATTTAATATTTTACATAATAAAATGTTAATCTTATCTGTCACAGAATGTGAACTGTTAAAATTCTGTAAAAACCTGTTGAAGTTACTGAACATCATTCATCTCTTTGAATTAAACTGAAGAGATTCCTTAAAGGCATATATAATCACAAGCTAGAGATGTTGGAGTCCTAACATCTTTAATAACTCTTTATTGTTACCTGGAGCACAAGTGACTGAAACCCTCCCCCCGTTTATTTTCAAACTTCCTTGATAAATTCCTACATTGTCACAGTGTCCTTATATAAATCATATAAGTCCGATATTATCTTTCTGCTCTTAAGATTCCAAATTCTTCTCTGTCTTGTGGAGAGCTCCTAGCCTGTTTTACTGGTTATTCAGTTTTTTAGTAATGTGTACATATAAATGCCTGTGTATATGCAAATATAAGTGCAGGTGGCTACAGAGTCAAGAAGAGAGTATTGGATCTCCAGGAACAAGATTTACAGGAAGTTGTGAGTTACCTGGAGCACCAAGTTCCCTTAACTGATGAGTCATTCCTCCATCCAGTAGACATCTACTTTGATACATAACAATTACTTGGACTCTGTACTTTCATGGTGAAAAGGTAATGGCATTTCAACATTTAGTCTTCACTCACAAAATATCTCATTATAGTAATGTTCATTTCAGAAAAAAGGTATATGTATTTATAAATGAATCTATCAGAAAATAAAAACATTTAAATATTTTTCAAGATCCCACACACATAGATTTTTTTCATGAGCACAATACCACCCAATAGCAATCCAGCAATTCAAACCAGTTCAGTTCTTAACAGTTCTATCGTTCCAATAGTTAGTCACTAAATCTAAAGATAATCATGAAGGTAACAGGCAACACTACCCTCACTACCCCAGCCGTAACTACTAAAACTTGAATGGGATGGTAAGTCATCAAGAAGATATTAGGTAGCAGAGCTTAACTACCACCTACTCAGTTTTAGTTTGACTTTCCAGGAACTCACAATCTTATTTATATTTACCCAGTATATGATTATAGGGTATATAAACATATGATATACAATGTTTCTGCCCTTCATTAGGAAAATGTCCTAACCCATCACAAGGTGTACATGAATCCTGGGGCCATGAAAAAATGAAGCATCTGTTATAGAAGCATCATCAATTATATGATTGAATTTTCATCTTCTTATAATAACCTCCTTCACATATCTTTTCACTGGTTCAGAACAGGAAAAATCTTCACTGAGATTCTATAAATGCCAACAACACAGAAACGATACAGAAAGAGTACAGCAGCATAATGATAGTGTCATAAATCTCAGCTCTTTGGGTTTTTTTGTTTGCTTTTTATAAGGGTTGTGTTTGTTTTGCTTCTAAAATGTATGTTTTTATATAAATCATTTATACTTCCAGATTCTCTGTTTTTTATAAAAACTGATAGTGTGGAGTAGATTTATGTTTTTCAAACACTAAATTACCTATTACACCCAGGGGAGGAGATGTGTGATGTACCAACCAGAAAACCAGTTTTTGTGTTCCTACTCCTGAATGTGGACAGCCTACTTCTAACCACTATTGGGCTTCCCAGTAGGACTTTGCAAGCAAATATTTTAAATACATTCCACTAAATATTCTCTGTCATTTTCCTCATCTCTGATACAGTGTAGATTCATGTAAGGTGTAGAGGGTAACTTAGTATAACAAGAATTATGCAGGCTTAGACAGAAAAGAGATCTACATTTTGATCTTGACTCCAATTCACAACGTCATTGTGTAAGATATACAAAAGAATCATTGACTAATATATAGATGACTGACAAACAGATGAGAGAGAGATTAGAGACAGATGATATATACATGATAAATGATAGAGAATTAGACAGATGCAAATGTTCATATTCAGTAGAATGATATGTGAGCATTTTCTGACTGCAAAGAGGATACTCAATAATTGATAAATCATTTAAATAATTGTTATATTCATGCCCGCTTCCACGTTTCAAAGAGAAACCCTGTTTAATAATAGCATCAAATATTTATACAGAGCCTTAAGACATTTTTCCACATGCCTTTTCTCATTGGAGCTACATGATTCTCCAATGTAAGTCTGTATTAATTTTCTCATTTTTAAAGTAAGAAAACCAGTTTACTGGTCTGTTCAAGGTCAAGTAGCTAGCAAATGGTTGGCTTGGTGTTTGAATTCAGGCTCTTCAAGGCTCAGTCTGAGCAAGTGCATTCTTCTGACTGAGATATGCATATTCAGTTTTATTTACCATCATCACATTTACTAGGTCAAGTCTTCCATGTGACTCTTATAAAATGAAATTAGCAATTGTTTGTGGCTGTAATGCTGGGGCTCTATGTTAGATCATCTACTGAGGCAGCCGTCTTGAAATAAAATGCTTTGATTCCTAAATGTAGCCCCTGTGTCACACATGCCATTTTTCAGAATTAATATCTGATCTTGCTACCCTTCATACTCACTTTATAAGAATGTAAATCAAGGTGTTTGCACTCAAACTTGACTACTAAGACTGGGGAACTTGCAGTCAGATAAGCAAGCATTTGCTACATATAAACACAGTATGTGACCTTTATATTAGACAAAGTAATATTCAAATCAAATTATCTAACAGACTGTTTTCTGATGGCCAAGGTATTATTTCTTTTTTTTTTTTAGCATTATCTGTAATGATAATATTTATTGATTTGGTTGGACTAAACTGAATCTCTTGAAAAATATAGCCTAACTCCAATGACACAATAGTAATAATGTCTTAGATTAAAAAAAAAAGCTACCAATGAAGATATGGTTCCTCTCATAAAATTTAAATAGAAACATGTTGCAAATATAATTTTTAAAAGTTTCATGAAACTAGCCCTATATTATGGCTACTTTCTTTTACTCTTGGAATTTTAAAAATTCCATTTCCTGATAAAATTAGACAAAATAACAAATAAATAAGAAAAGCAGTTGTAACAGAAACAATAGCTGCACAGTTTCCAAATGAAGGGGACACATGAAGGAGGGTGATAAATGGTTTGTTGACTATTTGCTTTTGAGTATGTATTTATGTATCTCTGCCTTTGCCCCACATTATCTGTCCTAATTCAATCATGTATCTTGTCATTCAGGATATGTTTGATCCCACTCCATCGCTTGTGAACACACATATTGTTATTCATTATTTAAATTCCCCCTACTCTTGTCAACAGTCTCATCCCTACACAACAAGCTCTAAAATATATTCATGTTGTAAAGTAGACATTGGCTTTTATTTGTCTGAACTCTGCAATCACTTTGCATTACATTCAATCTGAACTCAAAGTCTTAACGTTTTCTACAAAGCCCTGTCCATCATGGTTTCCAATCTCTTATCCTGTTACTCTCCTTTTTCATTCTACTGCAAACATAGATTACCATCTGTTCCATACACCTCAAAACCTCACGGTCTTTGTGATGTATTCACCTTTATTTGAAAAAAAATGAGCATTATAAATCTCAGAGTGTTCCTAGTCCTCACAGATCTCTGTTTATATGAGGTCATCACAATGAGTCTTTCCTTGTTTACTAGACAATTGTTCCTTTAGTTCCTTATTCTCTTTTCTGTTTTCTTCTTTTTTCCTCCTCTTCCTTTTCCTTTGCTCTTACTGCCCACTCTCACACTAGAAATTTACTAAATTCACCTTATATTCTGACTCTTCTATGGAGGCAATCAGCTTCTGGAATGTATAACTCTCAACTGTAATCCAACTGCTTTATACTCAGTATCTACTTCAGGACCTGGTGCTTAAGTACTCAGTGAATGATTGTCTTTCTTCTTTACAATTCAGGAACAGCTTTGATCAGTATAAAGAAGCTGGTACTCTATACTATTACATTTAGGATCTACAGTTTGGTTGACAGCATGTCCAACTTACAAGTTTTTCCATAGTCCTTAATTTTGAAAATCACACATAGATCACTAATAACCATGAGAATTAAGTGATAAAACATGTATAAAAATTGGGTTTTGCAGAAGGAACACTGCCAAACTCATATTATGAGGCCTCAGTCACCCTGATACTTAAACCACACAAAGACACAATGGAAAAATAAAATTTCAGACCAATTTACCTTGTGAACATGGATGCAAAAATACTGAATAAAATACTTGCAAACTGGATCCAAGAACAATTCAAAAGTATCATACACCATGATCAAGTAGGCTTCATCCCACAGATGAAGGGGTAGTCCAACATATGAAAGTCCATCAATGTAATCCATGACATAAACAAGATGAAAGAAGAAAAAAACACACATGATCATCTCATTGGATGCTAAAAAAACATTTGTCAAAATCCTGCACCCCTTCATGTTAAAAGTCTTGTGAAGATCAGGCATACAAAGACCATACTTCACAATAAACACAGTTTAAAACAAGCCAATAGCCAACATCAAACTAAATGGAGAGAAACTTAAGGCATTTCCTCTAAAATCAGGGACAAGGCAGGGGGAGCCCACTCTTTCCATATCTCTTCATCATAGTACTTAAAGTTTTAGCTAGAGCAATAAGACAACTAAAGGAGATCAAGGAGATACCAATTGGAAAGAAAGAAGTCAAAGTATCCCTATTCTCAGATGATATGATAGTGTATGTAAGTACCTCAAATATTTCATCAAAGAACACCTACAGTTGACAAACTCCTTCAGCAAGTTGGCAGGGTCAAAAATTAATTTTAAAAAGTTAGTAGTTCTTCTTTACACAAAAAATAAATTGACTGAGAAAGAAATCAGGGAAACAACACCCTTTAATAGCCACAAACAATATAAAATACCTGGGGGTAACTCTAACCAAGCAAGTAAAAGACCTTATGACAACAACTTCAAGTCCTTGAAGAAAGAAATTGAAAAAGATATCAGATGATGAAAAGATCTCCCTTGCTCATGGATAGGTAGAATTAACATAATAAAAATGTACATCTTACCAAAAGCAATATAAAGATTTAATGAAATTCTTAACAAAATACCAACACAATTCTTTACATAGCTTGAAAGAACAATTCTCAACTTCATAAAGAAAAACAAACAAACAAACAGACTATCTAAATCAATCTGGAGGTATCACCATCCCAGATCACAGCAATAGTAATAAAAACAGCATGGTACTGACATAGAAACAGACCATTTGATCAAGGGAATTGAATTGAAGAACCAGAAATAAACCTTCACACCTATGGTCACTTAATTCTTGACAAAGACACCAAAGCCATACAATGGAAATCAGACAGCATCTTCAACAAATGGTGCTGGTCTAACTGAATGTCAACATATACAAGAGTGTGAATACACCCAAACTTATCATTCTGCATAAAAACTTAAGTCCAAGTGGATCAAAGACCTCTTCATAAATCTGGAAAGACTAAACTTAATAGAAGAGAGAGTGGGGGAAAGCCTAGAACTCATTGGCAAGGGTAGCCACTTCCTAAAAAGAACACCAATAGCTCAATCTGTAAGACAAATAATCAGTGAATGGGACCGTATGAAATTCAAAAGCTTCTGTAAGGCAAAGGAAACTGTTATTAGAACAAAATGGCAGCCTCCAGATTGGGAAAAGATCTTCACCAACCTGATATCCAACAAAGGACTAATATACAAACTATATGAAGAACTTAAGAAATTAAACACCAAAAAAAAATCAAATAACCCAATCAATTACTGGGGTATAGAGTTCAACCAAGAATTCACAAAAGGAATCTCTAAAGGCCAAGAGCCACTTGAAGAAATGCTCAGCATGTTTGGTCATCAGAGAAATGCAACTCAAAACAACTCTGAGATTCCATCAGACAGTTGTCAGAATGGCTGAAATCAAGAATTCAAATGATAGCACATGCTGCCTAGATTGTAGAGAAAGAGGAACACTCCTCAATTGCTGGTGGATGTGCAATCTTGAACAACCACTTTGGAAATCAATCTGGAGATATCTTCAAATATTTGGAATAGTTCTACTTCAAGACCCAGCCATACTCTTCCTGGCATATATCCAAAAGATTCTCCACCAAACCACAAGGAAATTGCCTCAACAATGTTCATAGTAGCTTTATATGTAATAGCTAGAAACTGGAAACAACCCAGATGTCTTTCTGAAAAAAGGATAAAAACAAAACAAAACTGTGGTACATTTACACAATGGAATATTACACAGCTATCAGAAACAAAGAAATCTTGCAATTCACAACCAAATGACTGTATCTAGAATAGCTCATCCTAAGTGAGCTGACTCAGACTCAGAAAGATACACATGGTATATATTCTCTTATAAGTGGATTTTAACAATATATCACAAGAAAACCATCCTGCAACACACAGACCCAAACAGATAGGAACCTATCGTAACTATCCATGGAAACACTCCACCCAGCAGTGAGTCATGGACCCTGTTGCAGGTTAGTGGAACATCTTACCCTAGATTGGGAGTCATATCAAACCCTATTACAAGAGGAAGCTCTTGGCCCTCACACGAGTGACAAACTAAGGGCGTATGATATGAGGGGGCCCACTTCATCTGAGGAGAAGTTTAGGACTGAGAAAACAAATAGTGAGGAAGGGAGGAAGGGAAGGAGAGTTGGGGAAGGAGGGGAGGAGGGAGGAAACTGTTTTCCAGAGGTAACTTGAAAAAAATAATTTAAAATAAAAAGGGTAACAAAGCATAAAAAAATAATAAAAATACAATATAAAATTTTCAAATGATAATTCACCAAAGGCCTTACTAGCATGAAAGGAAAAATCATCTTAATTTCAGGCTATAATGTTAGGTTGCAGGTAGCCACATAGGTCATATACTCTTGGATATCAGCTTTTAAGGTTTTTTTTTTCCTATATATAAAGGTTATTTTCATTGTTTGGTATTAAAAATGCAATTAAGAGATTTAAAATATTGTAAGCAAACTAAGGGTTACTACAGTTCAAACTGGTTATTTAAATCTCTAAGAGTTGAAGTAATTTGGAGATAAGATAAAATATTTGAGGGGGCCCATGTTAGCCCATGCCGTTAATCCCAGCAGAGACAGGAGGTTCACTAAAGAGTTTTGTTTTTTTTTGTTTTTTTTTTTTGTTTTTTTTTAATTTTAGAGTTACAATGAAAAGGGTGGTGATGGTTCACACCTTCAATCCCAACACTTGAGAGGCATAAATCTTTAAACACAATACACTGGAGACAGAAACATGTAGAACTCTCAGCTCAAGGCCAATATAACACAGAGCAAACCCCAAATAAAGAAAAACTTAGATCCAGGGGTGGTGGTACACACCTTTAATCCCAACAATTGGGAGGCACACGTCTTTGACAAAACACTTGGGAGGCAGAGGCAGGCACACAGAATTTTCAATGATTTAAGTCTAAAAGCTGCTCGCAAAAGGCAAACTGGAATTCAAAGTGAATTGTCCTTTGTGATCTCAAAATATATACACCTAAACGTATGTTTAGTTCTAAAATATCAAAATAATTTTTTAATCTCAATTGAAAGATAATACTTTTTATATTGTCAAAAAAAAAAACAATTTGTTCTAGGAAATATATTACCTGCCAAAAAAAAGTAACACTCCAGAATTAGGATTAGGGCAGGGCTCTGTTCTTATCTTTCTAGGAAATTAAAAGCAATCATCTAAGGAGTCTAGAAACACTGGACAACTGAAACTTCTGAAGAAAAGGGACCAGACACCAAAGAAGACAAGTAGCCCAGATGATCCAGCCTCGCAGACTTCCTCAATAGCTGTTTCCTCAAAAATCTACAACTAGAACAACTCAAAAGACCTAACTAAAATGGTTCAGCCCCACAAACTGTTCTAGCCAGAACATCAGGAAAGCCCTGAACACACCCCCCCCCCCCCCCCGCAACGTTCAGCTTCTGACTACAAACTTCTTAGGAAATTTAAATAGCTGAGCACAAAAAGACAGAACATCAAATGTTACTATTAACTTGCTTAACCACTTTTCCATTCTTATTTGTGCCTCTAAGCAGGTTTCCTGCATCCCAAATCAGCAATTTTAAGAGAGCAACATCCCATTCCCAGAGGGTGGGGTGGGTGATTTTTTTCCTTCAGGTCATTTAATGGGTAATAGATGTTTGTTGCTATTTAGGTGGATTGGTAAAAGTTGCTAAATGGTCCTGTTAAACAAGGTTTTGGAGGTTAGACCAAGGGGTATCTCTGATTCTTTTCTCTATTTTTCTTTCTCTCCTATGTAAGGGGGAAAAGACTTGAAAAAAATAAGATATAGACATAATATAGGAATGACAAAAAAGGACAGATTATTGAATATGCTCTTATATCTTTGTATATTGATACAAAATTAAGATTATACTTGGCTACATAGATATTGATCTTTGTATATTGATACAAAATTAAAGCGAAATCTTTTTAAGGCATTGTACCTATGTAATGCTTAAAATTGCAAGGTGAAGTTTTGGCCTTTTGATAGTAACTCTCACAAACTGTTTAGGAAAATTAGGAAAAGCAAACTAATAGTCATTTAAACACCATTTTGCTAGGTACTATCATAGTGTATCATATGTTTTCTTTATTTTTTTTTTTTTTTTGGTTTTTCAAGACAGGATTTCTCTGTGTACCCTTGGCTGTCCTGGACTCACTTTGTAGACCAAGTTGGCCTTGAACTCACAGAGATCCACTTGCCTCTGCCTCCTGAGTGCTGGGATTAAAGGCAAGTGCCACTATGCCTGGCCATTACAAACAGCTATGAACTGCCATATGGTGCTGGGATTTGAAACTGGGTCCTCTGGAAGAACAGTTAGTTCTTCCACTGAGAACTCTTAACCACTGAGCCATATTTCCACCCCCTCACAGATGTTTTCTAAATTAATCCAAAATCAAGTTGCTAAGAGACTAGCAACATTTGTTTATCCAAATATATGGAAATAGATAGGTATCTTCAAAAACCTCAAGAGATCTGTAGAATATGGCATTCAAAGATGTTTTCTTAAGATTTTTTTGATATTGAAACATGTCAGTTCCTGACAGCACCCCCCATTCTACTCTGAGTAGATGATGATCATTGAAAAAAATCTCCATTTTGAGGTGGCTGCATTAGTGGCAAGTTTATCACTGGGCAAGAGAAATCCCTTGCTTCAACTGTATACAGAATGCTGTCCGAAAAGAATAGAACTTGAAAGTAGGTAAGTCGGCAACCTATCTCTGCCAAGAAAGGGTAGGCAAGTCCTTCATAATTCCTGCTTTACAATTAATGTCTGTCAGAGATACTGGGCCAAAAAGCCGAAGATAGATGCCCCAATGTATTGAGAGAAATTGGGAACTGTCTAGGCAGGCGGATGTCTGTCATTTCTTAGTTTTGGAAGCTGCTTGGTCTGCACTTCCTGTTTATTCAGATATATTTATCCTTCTCATATCTGTCATGTGGTTGAAGACTAGATAGTTATACTCTTACATTTAAATTTTTAATTATTTAGGAATTAAAAGGATGTTTTAGGTCTAAGAAGATATTTTCAAGTTGGTAATGCAAGTTAGGATGGAAACAGAGATAGGTATAGAACTTTAAACTCATTGAGATAGATAGACAACAGAATATTAATATCAGTTGCCAAATATATATGGACTGGACATTGGGATTATATGTTATACCCTATAATTTTCATAATTGTTGCCTAATTTTTCTCATTATTTTGTATTGTATTTATTGTTTTAAGTAAAAGAGCCTTTTATTGGACTAAAAAGGGGAACGGTTAGGAGGAAAAAAAGGTACTCCTTAAATTGAAATAAAGCAGATAGGGGGGTGAGAGGGGAGAGGGTAGGAGGGTGGGACAGGGAGAGGAAGGAGGGAGGTTACTACTATTGAGATGTAACTTGAAGAAATAAATAAATGTTAAAAATATTGGGAAAAAATTGGGTTTTGAAGCTTGACGTATATGATTTGTTGTTATATAAAACTTTGTTGTGCAAATCTTTCACAATAGTTTTCTCATAAAATAACGTGGTGATTCCCTAAACCACATTCTATAGCAATTGGTTTATTCATAACCCAAAAGGTTTTATAAATCACAGTAGCTTTGAAGTGCATTTAAGAGCACACAATCCTTCAGCATTGGATATTCTGGAAAATTATGTGATGTATTTTTTTTTAACCTTGTATCAGTCTGTTAGTCAATTTTTCATTATCATAACAAAATGCCAGAGGTTATTTTGAGAAACAAAATTTCTAAACAACTTTATAATGCTTGCTCTAATAAAGATCTTCTTGGCTACATCACTTCATGCCAAATGATTCCACAATCACGGGAAAGAATTAAAACGGAAATCTCCTAAGAAAAGAAAAGAAGACAGAATGAGAAGGAGGGGGTCAGACTTTTGACATCCCATATTTCCTCTTCAAGTTCTTACCATTCCCTAATACTGATCTACTGGAAGTCCTGCTCTAAGTACATGACCCCGTGGGGGACACACTCAAACTGTAGCCAACAGTATTTAGTTGAAACACATTTGCTCCACCCAGCTGCATTCTGTAAGCTCATATGTCTTCTAATGCTCTTCATTCTCACATCCTTCAGTGCTCAATTTAATGTCTCTTTACCTTTGGGACTGCACTAAATAGTTACTTTCTCTCTAATATCTTCTTTATATTCATCCTTTACAACTTATATTGAATATTAAATGTATTCATCTTATTATTACATAATTATGCTCAGGAAATATGTTAGTATAAGTACAGTTAGAGCACTTGTCACATATTTTGCTCCAACATCTAGTATGTGTATTACATGTCACATAATGAGTAGGTATTTTTTGAATATACATTTATTAAACTCAAGAGCATCATAAGGCTGCAACTTTCCCTGGGGATTTATGCACAGCTAATGGGTTAATGGGGAAAGACAGATATTTTCTTTAGTGGTGTAGTCATTAGTA
Source organism: Lophiomys imhausi (assembly GCA_907164525.1). Classification (NCBI taxonomy): domain Eukaryota; kingdom Metazoa; phylum Chordata; class Mammalia; order Rodentia; family Muridae; genus Lophiomys; species Lophiomys imhausi. The sequence continues at coordinate 2,152,167 of CAJQZJ010033410.1, read as the reverse complement.
ATTGCTGATGTCTCTGTAAGTAAACCATTACTCATGTTCTTACAAACAACCCTAATAAAGCTGATTGCCTCCCCCTGAAAAGAAGACATAAACATAGAAAGGGAGTTAGTTGGGAGGAGGAAGACAACTAAATGGAGTGATGGAGGAAAAGAAAGGGTAATGGGGTAAATATGCATATGCATTGTATACATTATGATGATGTAAAAATGAAACCTATTATGTATAAATAATACATGCTAATAATGAAAATATTTAATATATATATTTTTAAATCATACATCTAGAGTCTTTGCTCAGTAGCTAAGAGTTCTTGGTGCCCTTGCAGATTATCCAATGTCAGTTCTGAGCACTGATATGTGTCTCACAACTGATGTTAATTTCTACTTTAGGGAATGTGATGCCATCTTCTTGCATCTGGAGGCTCCAGGCATAAACATGATGCAAATACATAATGTGGGCAAAACACTAATATACATTAAATAAATAATAGTCTTTAGAAAAATTAAATTGCCAGTAGTATTTCATAACTATGAAATCTTAAAAGCCATCCATTTTCCATTAATATATTTTGTCTTTACAATTTATTTGAAATTTGGGACTTATTTGTAAGATTCATTTATACATATATCAATTTAATAATGGCTGATTGAAAACTACAAGCTAAATTACATGTTGCTTTGACTAAGTTGTGACAGTTCTTTTAATTCTACATATTTCTGTATTTTATTGTGTGTTTTAGCTCATTGTTCAGGGTCATGTGTAGTATAGTATATATTCAATTCCATTTTACAGAGGATTATGAAACCAAGGGAATATTCATATCTTGTCTGTGGCCATGCAGGTAGAAGATGACAGGACCAATATCTGAGTTCATTTCGTGCTCCTCTGTCAGTTGCATTTGCCTGGGACACAGATGAATAATAACACCTCAAAGACTGAGAAAATAATTACTTAGTAGCATTTAAATATTTTGGTATAACGTTACTATATATTGGTCTAGCTACAGTAAACATCTTTTCATTCAATGTGACAAAAATGTTGATTTAATAAGTAAAACTAAAGCATGTAACTATTTTACTTTTTTTCATATATTGAAAAAAAAATTGATATTGTTGAGGGAAGGTCTAATATTGTTTCTGATACATTGAATTCACTGCTGAGATCTGGTTACTGCCTCTTCTGAGGCATTCTCTTGATTGGTTAATAAAAGTCACTTATGGCCAATTAGATGGGCAGGAAGAGTATAGGAAGGCAGGACTTCCTGAGATCAGAACAGGAACTCTGGGCACACACAGAGACACTTCCTCTCTCTGCAGGGAGACACAGAAGGACATAGGCCTCTGGAGAATGCTGGAAGGTAATCGCAGGCACATGGTGGTTTGGGATTAGGTGATCCGGGTTAATTTAGTGTAGCTAATTGAGAGTCTGCCCAGCTAAGGACTAAGCATTAAAACATTAAAAGTTCTTGGTGTGTTTAATTATTGGGGAAAAGACTGCGGCGGCTAATAGGCCCTCAGTCCAAGCAGTCCAGGGCTGTTGGACTCCCAGACTCCCCTTGAGCCCAGGCGAATCTTCCGCCAAGCCGCTGGTACTTCTACCAGCCTAATATAACAACTTATATTAATTAACAGAGTTTAGGTTACAGGTAGTGTAGGCCACCCTTGGTCACGGAGTTCTTTCTCCAGGATAAATTAGGCAACCAGTTAAGACACTCGGGCCAGGCCGCCTGCTCCTCTGCCAAGCCATCGGCTACTCCACCAGCCTAATCTTACAGTTTATACTTACTAATAACTACATTAATTAATTTGCAGTTTCATGATATTTAAGTAGATTTTACTCCTTGTTGACTAAATTATCTCTATTAATGTACTAGTGAATAATCTATTACATAATACCAAGTTGTATATATCTAGATACACATTTCTCTTAGAATTTTAAAATTATTAATAAAATGTACTATTCAATTTACATTTACTTGGCGTTTTTATCTAGGAAACGGTATCCTTGTATCTGACTTAATTCATGATACATCCCTTTTTTTTTTTAATACTTTATTTTTTTTTCTTCAAGTTACATCTCAGTAACAAACCCCTCCCTATTCCCTCTTCCTATCCCGCCCTTCCAACCTCTTCCCCCCAGAAGTTTCCCCTTTCAGTCCAACAGATGGTTCCTTCTCTTATAACAGTAAGTATTATACAAAACAATAGATATAAATATGCCACATTTATGAGAGTTAAATGGCCCAGTATACCTTCCAATGTCCAGTTTATACATATTTGGCCCCTGACTTTAACATTCTACTATCTAACCAACTCCATGAGTTTAAAGGTCTATATGTGATTCAACATTCATACTATCTTGCAACACACTTTTAAGAGTATCTTCTTAGATCTATAACACCCTCTTGATTCCTAAACAGTTCAAAATTTAACTATGAGACTCTAGCTGTCTATTCTTCACCCACCTCAGAGACCTGACAGGGATAAATATATTTGCTTATATAGGAAGTGCAGGGCCTGCAGCTTCCAAAACTAAGAAAGAACATACCAATGACTGCCTGGACACTTCCCATTTTCTCTCCATACATTCCAGCATCAATCTTCAGCCTTTGGGTCCTGTTTCTCTGACAGACATTTGTTGTAGAGCAGGGATTATGAAGGATTTACCTACCCTGTCTTGGCAGAGTTAGGCTGTCGACTACCCTGCTACCAAGTTTTGTCCTTTTTGGACGCAGTCTGTCTGCAGTTGGTGCAAGGGGTTTTTTCATTCCAAGACAAAGGCTTGCAACTAATTCAACCATCTTACAGTGGAGGTTCTTTGATGCTTATCTTCTACTTGGAGTAGAATAGGGGGTGCTGTCAGGTGCTGATATGTCTCGATATAAAAAAAAATCTGAATTTAAGATAACATCTTTGAATGCCATATTCTGCAGATCTCTAGGAGTTTTTGAAGATGCCCTATCCATCTCTTGTATTTAGATAAGCAAATGTTGCTTGTCTCTGAGCAACTTGATTACTGGGTAGTTTAGAGAATATCTGTGATAGACTGTCATACTGGCTAACAAAGTGACATGTTTGCATGACTAGGAGTTTGTTTTAACTATCCTAGACAGTTTTAGACGGTTGGTATCAAGAGGCCAGAGCTTCACATTTTATTTTAAGTATCTCTAGGTATGATACCATTAGGAAGCGTTACCTTTAAATTTGTATCAATATACAAAGATCTATTCAATTGTGGTTAAATATACTCTTAATTATGTATCAATATACCAAGATCAATG
>CAJQZJ010033410.1:2119379-2133887 GCA_907164525.1 Lophiomys imhausi | reverse complement strand
TTCTGCTTTGTTGGAGTCATAATTCCTTGATTTCTATTTTTTTTTTTTGACCTTTCGCCATTGGATGCATTTAGCTGTCTGTTTTCTGTGCTTGGAACCACAGTGGATGATTTTGTGCAGGCGACGAGTTACTTGGCTATCTGTAGTTACTTACAGGGGGATTTCAAGGTCACTGTGATTTTAATCGCCTGAGGCACTGTGTGCTGGTGCAGCCTATTCCCAGGTTGTGAGAATGGACCAGGATTGTTTCACTGCTCCCAATTCAGATTTCCCTATGTTGCACTCTGTGTTTTCAGCCTGTAATGGTTCTGATAGTATGGGCCTGTTTGCCCAGGCACAGATTCTGTGGGCTTTGTTTGTCGTCAAGGAGGCTGAAAGGGTCTGGCTCCACACCTAATATGTCTGGAATTTCCAGGATACAGCTATGGACCCGATTTCTGGTTTCTCTCTAGGCTTCTCGCCACAGGGCTGGACTCTGTGCCTGATTCCCTTCCTGTCTGCGCCACCACGTGTCCCGTGGGTACCCCAAGTCCCGGATCCTCCGGCTGCCTGAGTGGACCTCTCGTCCCAGCAGCTCAGCCGTGGGTGCACGCATCCCTCGGCCCCACCCACGCCTGTCTCTCTCCCCAGATGACCTGCCGTGGGTTCGCGGGGATTAGGCCCTGCCAGCCGTGCTCTCTCCCCAGCTGCGCTATCATAAGTGTGCGGGATTCGGCCCCTCCTGCCCGCCTTTGTGTTCCCAGCTTCCCGTGCTGTCTGGGAACCTCCCGCCCTCTGCTTCACGAGTGGCTGTGGACCACCAGCTGAGCCCCCTGTTTGTTCCTTGCTAAGCCTTCCACTATCTCGCAAAGTTTTTTAAGTGGTTATAAATTCAACCTGATGTGTGGGGAGCCCAATAGGCCAGCGATCTATGGCCAAGTGGACCCTGATTCTGCCTGCTGTAAGTTGGGATCGTTCTTACCAGGCGCCTCTCCAAATGGGAGTTCCCAAATCCCGGGTTTAGTGCCTGTGAGAGATGGGGAGAGCCTTTTCCTGGGACTTTTAAAAGTCCCTTGGGAGCTGTGAGTGTTCCTGGAGGGTGAGTCTAGCCCCTCCGGTTTTTGCACAGTGCCCAATAACTCTGTGTTTTTTATGGCTCTTTTTTCCCCGCGTTCAAAATGCGTCAGTGTAGGTTGCCGCCCTCATGATTCCTAATTTAAGTACTATTCTTCACTGTGTAGTGCCAAAAAAGTGTCTCATGTGAGTTGTTAAATTTCTATAATCGACACTATAACTTCAACATGGAAAGTCTGCATTTCATGAAATTATGAGGTAAGGGAGAACCTTAAGTATAGGTGGTCTCTTCTCAGCCAAGGAACAGAGGTGTGGAGAGGTCAAGTGACCTCAGCACCACCACAGAGCACTGATTCCCCAAGGAGTGTTTGGACAATGTTTCTTCTCCATTAATTCTCTTGTGAATCATTTTATGGCTTGAAGACTCCCTGTGCAATAAAAGTTTATTGGCCATGTGTCAGGAACTTTGCTGGGTGCTGGAGTTGCAGGGATTTATGAGACACAGTTCTCTCCCTAAAGGACATCACAGTATAATGACAAAAGTAGGTATAAACCATTCTACAAAATCTAATAAGTGCAAGAACTGATGAAGGGCACATAAGCCAGCCCCAGGGGTCAGAACAGAAGCACTGGGAAAAGAGATTTGCAATCTGAGTTCTTAAATGATGAGTTGGGTTAGAAGTTTTCTGGACAGTTAAATGGAAGAATAGGGAGAACTGGCAAGGTTGAAGCTATGCACAGGAAGGAAGCATGCAGGCAGAAAAACATAAGACAAAGCAATATGAAATTCTAGGGAGGTTATCAGTTAATTGCAAGCAGTTCATTGGCCCTTGTGTATAAAAGAATGACGAAGATATTAGCACAAACATCAGACTGTATATTTATATACTTAAAATACCTAGTAAGCCATATTGAAGCTCTTAGTCTTATTATATAGAAATTACAGAATGAAGAAAGCCCAGGAAGCTCGATGACTAAGGCATCTGGCCTTAACCAAAAGGTTAAGTCTGTTCTGGGGATGGAGAGATGGCTCAGAAGCTAAGGGCACACTGACTGCTCTTCCAGGGGACCAGGGTTCAAACCCCAGAACCTACATGGCAATTCACAACTGTCTGTTTCTCCAAGATCTCAGACTCTCACATGGACATACAATGTACATAAAATAATAGTAAATAAAAATTTAAAATATATTTAAAAAATAAATTACAGAATAACATGAACATTTTAATTAAGAGTTTCATAACATTAATTACATTTACAGAGCATTGATGCCCTTATTTTCAAAGAAAAGAAAAATAAAGACAGGGGCTAGTTAGAAAGTAAGTGCAATAATCAGCTTGATAATTTGTAAACATTAACAAAAGTGAAGAGAAAAATAGGGAGGCTAGAGAGTTGGATGTTATTAAGTACTTTACACATATGCACATAATGAAAGTATGTATTTAATTTGTACATGAATTTATTATAGAGTTTTTGGGACTTTTAAAATAATTTAATGTTGTGAATAAAGTTAAAGAAAAATAAAGTATGACAGCTATTTAGTTAAGAGAGGACTATATGGAGGTCAAATAAAGACATAGATTACTGGATCTAGAAGAGTTTAATGTATGAAAACATAGGCTTTTTAAGTAATACATGTAGGCATGATTGATATAAAACTATGTAAGAAGTATAAATGCCTAGGAAAAGCATTTTGAATGAACATACAGGGTTCTTCATCATCTCAAGTCCTTCTCACACTAACTTGGGACATCATGCTGGCCTCTCCCAAGAAAGCTTCCTTATATATAAATACAGTAGTTTTTGTCCTTGTTGTTGTTTGTTTAAAAACATCTTTAGAAATGACATATAAGCCATATCTTATGCCTTTTTTTTCTGATCGTTGATGAACCAATATACCTATCACTCTTCTTACCTCCATGACATATAAGCCATATCTTATGCCTTTTTTTTCTGATCGTTGATGAACCAATATACCTATCACTCTTCTTACCTCCTCTCTTATTGTTAAATTTCTCTGTGTGAGTTGTTATCAAACTTTCTAATGCTGGAAATCTTTAATATAGTTTCTCATATTGTGATGACTCCCAACTATAAAATTATTTCATTTCTACTTCATACCTGTAGTATTGTTCCTGTTATAAAGGAGATGATGTCTAATATGTAAACCCCAAAGGGATCATGACCTACACATTGAAATTTGATGCTCTATATGTTCTCTTTCCTACTTGGATACAGGAGGTAGAAGAGCTCAACAAACAGGCAGAAAGCAATTTTTTTAGAGTTACAAAAAAAATAAAGGATACTTTTATAGAATCAAAAGCAATACACATTTCAAGAAGGAAAACATTGCCAATCAAATAAGCAATATGAGAGTATGAATTCCCATTCAAAGCCAAGAAATGAAGTTACTGGCACCATTTGAATGCATCAATGAAAACTGATTTTTGAAATCTTATGTAGAGAGGATAGACAATGAGAAACTAGAAAGTGGTTGCAAATGATTTTTTAAAATCATGGAAGAAAATAGCTTTGGGGATAGAGAAAGAATGATGAAGTTGAGGCTAAAGGAACCAGAGGCTCAGGGGTTAGTAGAAAAAAAAATCTCAAGATGGAGAGTGAAAAATGATACTATTAATGAATAGATAGTATCAGAGGGTTACCAAGATTAGAATCAAGTATCTGGTTCTCTGGAACCATATAAAACATAGGTTTGAATGCAGGCAAGAGTTAGAGATGAGAATAGACTGAGAGAGATTATGAACTATTAATTAATTTCAAAATTAATTTAATTTTCTTAAAGCAAGGAATCCTTAACTCTCTGCTTAATATTGACTTAAGAGTATTGGATATTCACTAAGACAGAAAGAAAAGAAAGGTCAACAGATCACTCTTATTCATAATATCAAGAAAGTTTAATCTCTGTGAGGTTAGTTGGATCACAAAATTTAGTGATCAGAAACTGGGGTGGTGGTTCAGGTGGGTGGAGGTTAGATGTTAATTTCTATGTTTTGATGTAGTTCTGCTTTAATATATATAGAAAATTATAAAGAAAGAAGATGTCAATACAGTCTACAGATGAAATAAAATAAATGGAGGAAGCCTAGGTTTGGATATATATTAGTCTGATAAATTTGAGTGGGGAAGGAAGTAATGAATAGAAGGTTCTCAAAAGTCATGTAGAATTATCAATAATGACCTTGGAAAAGTCAACAATTATAGTGAGATGGTCCTAGAGAGGAAAGAATATTTGAATCCAGAGCCTGTAGAAACATCATATAAGGATATGAGAAAATGCTCATAAGGGAAGAGATAAAACTGTGTGTTCTTTGCTCCAGGAGAAGCAATTGAAAGAATTCATATGTAAAGTCAATATCCAAAGCAAATCAAGCCAGAAGTCATAGAGAGAAGTACAAGAATGAGAGATGTAAAATGAATGACGTCAATTGTAAAAATGTTACACAAAGAAAAGGCAATATAATTTCAGTTCCTCACAAGGAAACATTCTTGGGAGACCAGCATAAACCCCTGACCTATTCTGAGGATGTCATGAGATGTGTGAAGGAAATTAGATGTTTAGGCTGTAAGTTCGGGATGAGCATTAACCATTGTTTATGGAATTTTCAGGCTGTTCTATTCTTACTGTTACCAAAGGTGGGGGGAAGTTTGATTGATTGATTTATATCTTTTATTTATTTGTTTGTTTATTTGTGTATGTTCTTGTTTTCAGACAAACTGCTTACATGTAACTTGTCTACATGTGAGGGGTCAATGAGAAATCTTGAAAGTCATCATCAATAAAACTTCAAATAGAGAGTGAGAATTTATTTGACAAAATGATCACTCCACATTCAGTGGACAAGGATATACAGATGGAAAGATCTAAAATCCCAGTGAAAAGGCATTTCTCTTCTATAAGCATAATTCACACAGACAAAGAGTATAGCTACCAGAGGCAATGGGAATGTGAAGATAAGCTACCTAAAACTACACATTGTAAAAAGTCTAGAGGTCAAGGAAGTAATTTTATATAGGCAGTGGGGTGTAGCGTTGAACTCAAAAATGACATCTGAATGTCAAAATCCAGACAAAAGGATGTTGAGCATTTCATAGCAGTCTTATTTGTAACAGCTAGAAAATGGAAATAACCCAGATGTCCCTCAATCTATGAATGGATAAAAAAAAACTGTGGTACTTATAACACAATAGAATATTATTCAGCTATCAGAAACAAGGAAATCATGCATTTCGCAGCCAAATGGGTGAAACTAGAAAAGCTCATCCTGAGTGAGCTAACCCAGACTCAGAAGGATGCAGATGGCATCTGTTCACTTATAATTGGATTTTAGCCATACAGTACAGTATGACTAACTACACTACAGCCAATGCACCAAAAGGAACAGGAAAATAGACTGTGTTACCTGCTAGTGAGATACTTTGCCCTAGTGGTGCTGCCATGTGGGCCCCCAGTACATGAGGAAGCTCTTAGCCCTCCTATGACTGCTGAACTGGGTGGGTGGGGACTGATATGTAGGGACATCCCACTCTGGAGGAGTAGGATAGGAGGTAGAGGGGATAGAGGGTGGGGGGTGGGACACGGAGGGTTGGAGAGAGGGCACTGTGATGGAGATGTAACTTGAAGTAATACACACACACACACACACACACACACACACACACACACACACAGTCCAGACATCAGAAAGGCTCTGTGTGTCTAAGCCTAATGAGCATTAATGCTCCTTAGTCTCAATGTGGTCTGGAATGTGCTTGGACTAAGTCTGCAGGTGAATGCTGTGATTCACTGTGCCTGGGAGATGCTGGAGTCTTGTCGCAGTCTCAAGCCTTCACAGTCCTGCTGGTAGACAGGAAAAGAGTTCTTCTGAAAAGGAAGTGTCATGTCTTGCCTGAGCTAGGCAACTAAGGTTGAGGTTGGAAGGAAGGAAGCTAGAATTACCAAAGCTTGAAATTTTAAGACATCATGCCAAGTTCATAAACCCACATGTTTTATGTGTTTTTTTATTATTATTGGCTAATCCAAAAAGGAAAAATGAGACTATAGAGCTCTCTAGGTCAAGCACTCTGTCTGAATAGGCCTAGAAGGATGAAGATTCCCCCTACTTTGTTCTTTTCAATGATGAAACTCCTTAGACACAGTTAATGTTCTGTTCAAAGAGAGCTGAGATAAGGAGACATATAGACTTTACTTTTTTGCCGTTTGTTTCAGAACTTACAACTTGATGCACTCAACCAGTCCACTCTTTAAGCTGATAATTCATAATTTCAGGTTACTTTCCAAATATATTTATATTATAGCTGAAAACTGGTAACAGAATGTCAAATATTTCATTTTTAAAAAGTAAGTACTTTCCAGGTGTGAGATAACTGCAGTTTATTGGAGAGCCTATTGTGGTAATTTGTTTACCAAATATTTCAACTTAAAATAGGTCATCATTAACAATATTAATGTGACTATATTTGGGAGGGATATAAATATTTCTTAGGAAAAACAAGCAGGAAGAGTTTGAAAGCCTTTTCTAAATTCAAAATAATCTGGAAATTTTTGATTCATCGTTTCTGAAAAGAGACTGTGTAAGAACATTGAGGAAACAAGATCTTCAAAATAATTGTTCTAAAATTGTATTGGTATGAAGCTTTGTCTTATAGAGGGGGTCTTGATGTGAGGCCCTTACTGTTTCTAATATTTGCTACACAGATCAGACTAGCCTTGAACTTGTGGTCATCCTCCTGCCTCAGTTTCCTGAATCTTGGGTTTCAGGTGCTCTTTTTAGTGCAGTGACTGATACCATAGGTAATGAAAACAGAAGTGTGGGTTCAGAACTTACATCTTTTTCCCATCTATAATCGGATAAGTAAGGAATATCTAAGGACATACTCATAGCACCTATGGGAGGATCAAAGGAATGACAGTAACAAAGATTTGAGAGTAGAACTCAGATCAAGAGTGCATTCTACACCTGATGGCAGTGGATAAAGATCTGCCAATTTTGGCAAATTAGTACTTTCTCTGTCTCTCTGTCTAAGGCCCACTGAATAGCGTTTTTGTTCACTCATTGTTAACTTGTAAACTGAAATCAGGGCACATGCTCATACTGTAATATAAATCTCAATTGTTGCCATATTGCTGTGGCTTTAATTCTTCAGTAAATTCTCCAAATTGGCTCACATTCTTTGTTATCTGTGTCATTATCACCTAATACCATAATTACTTCTTAATAGAATTTAGGTTCTCATGCTATTTGCCTTCTAAAACAGGCAAGAATTGGAAGACAGCCCTGGAATTGCCTTGGCAGTGGATTGCTTGCTCTCATGAATCTTGTTTTGAAGATATTCTGGAAAGAAAGATCCAAGATTGTAGAATTTACAGTCCTGTTTTGGCAGCTAGAGGACTCAACTACACACATACTGTTAAAAGGTGAGGTACTTTGCTCTGCAGGTTAAGAAATTATTTCTGCTTCCCATTATGCCTGTCTTGATCAGAAGCAGCATTTAAGAAAGTCCTGTTGTTAATAGTGAAAGAATTTCTTGGATTTTACTGAAGAATAGCAAAATTAACTCCACAAAAATACTGCTACACCCCATTTTATTTTAAAGACTTTACATTATTCATTCACTCATTTATCTGTCCAACAGCAATGTCTTGAGTGTTTTGTTGACTCATTCATTCTTTCTGTCTCATGATGAAATAATGAATAAGCCTGGGCCTGCTATCCAACTACTACAGGTGAATAGAGTTAAAAAACAGAGCTTTTCATATTGATTCTAATCTACAATTTATAATGGAGAAAGTATCAGTTCTTTTACCATGATTCCTAAACAATAACAATAGTCATATAGAGACAGAAAGTGAATTAACACCATTCAAATAATATTATTAAAACTAATATTTAGTTTATGATGCTAAAGAAAATTGTATTTAGAATGGACTTTAATCTCTTAAGTGTAGAATTTCCTGTAACAATGGTGGTATGGTTCAGGAAGCTCTGGGGTAGACTATCACCAGTCCATGCTTCTTTATAACCCTTATGGGGAGGGGTATCCAAGATTGTGGTAGTCTGCAGGGACGCATTTTGAGCTGGGGGGAAATAGCTACAACATCACAGAAATATAAACAAGCTGAGCAACATCCTGAGAAGTGAACCTGCAGGGTCACAACCCAGTGAACCCAGGGATTAGTGGGGGTCCATTGTGGGACCCTCAGACACTCGCAGGCAACACAGAGCAGTGCAGCAGGGCACAACTCTGCACAGACCCAGGTGCCATGGACCCAGGCAGTGCTGCACAGAACCCAGACCAAAAGGAGCAGTGCAGCATGGACCCAAGCAGCGGGAAGAGTGGAGCACAGCACTGTGTGGCGTGTAGCAGAACCCAGGCCAAGGAGCAAGCTGTGGAAGTGGGCAAGAGCCACTCAAAAACCCAGTAAGTGGACAGGCTGGGGGCCCAAAGCAGAGATTAGTGGGGCGGGACACAAGCTCAGGGCCCAAAGCAGAGGTCAACAGCTCTGGGCACAGTCTTGGGGCCCAAAGTGGAGGTTAGTGGTCAGAGACACAGACTCTGGTCGAAAGCGGAGACCTGTGGATTGGGGTAAAGGTCAGGGTACAGAGCAGAGGCCACTGGCGCCAGACACAGGCCCTGGACTCAGGGCAAAGGCCAACTCAGACCCAGCTGCAGAAGTGGGAAAAAGACACACAGCAGATGGCAGGGAGGCACAAACATATCTGGGCATACCCAGAAAGGTGCTAGACAGAAAGGACCCTCTACTGGATATGCAATCACTTGGAAGAACATTGTGCTCAGACAGGGCAGAGGGCAGCTCTTCTTGCACAGGGACAGACTCCCGTAGGTCTGATTACTGCAGGGTCTTGGGAGGTAGCAGCAACTGCCACATAGAGATATCTCCCAGCTACCTGAGCACCCAATATTCACACAGTTACCACAACACCCTAAAGAGGACAAGCAGTGCCACTGAAACGGTCCACTAGGAACAATCAGCTTAGGGGAAACAGATGGCTAAAGGTCAGCGAAAGAACAAAACTGTCAAAAATCAGGGAAATATGACTCCAACAAAATTCAGTGAGTTTAACACAGCAAGCCCTGAACATCCCACCACAGCTGAAACACATGAAAATGATGACAAATCTATATTTAGGAAAATGATGGAGTCCTTTCAAGAAGAAATTAAAATACTGAAAGAATACAAAGAATCCTTAATTTTACAAATAAAATCATTGGAGAATACCATTAGAGACCTCCAAGTCAATGTAGTCCAAAATTAACAGGAAAGAGACAAGCAATGAAAGATTCAAAAGATTTGAAAGATTTCCAGAAAAGGGCAAGCAAATTAGAAGAGGAAATGTATAAAATGAATAAAATGTTTCAAGACTTGAAATTGGAAGTAGAAGCAATAAGGAAAACACCATCATAGATAAGAGTGAAAGTGGAGAATCAAGGGAAGAGAACAGGAACTACAGACAAAAGTATCAAAAATAGGATACAAGAAATGGAAGACAGGATCTCAGGCATGGAGATTTGATGGAAGAAATCAGTACAACAACCAAAGAAAATGAGAAATCTAAAAAAGTTCTCACCCATAACATCCAAGAAATCAAGGACTCAATGAAAAGATGGAACCTAAGAATTATAGGCATAGAGGAAAAAGAAGACTCCTGACTCCAAGGAATAGGAAACATCTTCAACAAAATCATAGAAGAAAACTTCCCAAACCTAAAGAGAGAGATGCCAATAAAATTCCAAGACGCATACAGAACACCAAACAGATTAGATCAGAAGAGAAACTCCTCTTGCCACATAATCATTGAAACTCCAAATATACAGAACAAAGAAATATTAAAAGCTGTAAGAAAAAGGTCAAGTAACGTATAATGGCAGATCCATCAGAATTACACCTGACTTCTCCTCAGAAACTTTAAAAGCCAGAAGGGCCTGGGCAGACGTCCTACAAGCCCTGAGAGAATATAGTGCCCAGCCAAACTACGATAATCAGCAAAACTCTCTATCAGCATAGATGGAGATTTTTCATGACAAAAATCAAATTTAAACAGTATCTGCTCACAAATCCAGCCCTACAGAAGATTTTAGAAGGAAAATTCCAACCCAGAGAAGATAACTACACACATGAAAAAAGAGGAAACAAAAAACTCCACTGCAGCTAAACCAAGAGATACACAAAACCACCACCTACACCAAAATAATAGGAAATAGCAACGTTTGGTCATTAATATCCATCAACATAAATGGACTCAACTCACCAATAAAAAGGCAAAGGCATACAGAATGGATCCGGAAACAAGACTCATCATTTTGCTGCTTACAAGAAATGCATCTCACTAACAAAGATAGATGACACATCAGAGTAAAGGGCTGAGATAAGGTTTTCCAAGCAAATGGACCCAGGAAGCAAGCTGGAATAGCCTTGTTAATATCAAACAAAATAGACTTCCCACTGAAGTTAATCAAAAAGATAGGTAAGGGTATTACATAGGAAATATTCATCAAGAGGACATCTCAATATTGAATATCTATGTCCCAAATACAAGGGCTCCTACATTTGTAAAGGAACTCTTCTAAAGCTTAAATCACACATCGATCCCCACATACTAGTAGTGGGAGACTTCAACACCCCACTCACAACAGGTCATCAAGACAGAAACCAAACAGAGAAATAATGAGTCTAACAGAGATCATGAAACAAATGGACCTAACAGATATCTACGGAACCCAAACACAAAGAAATACACTGCATGGAACCTTCTCCAAAATTGACCATATAGTTGGACATAAAGCATGCCTCAATAGATAAAACAAAATTGAAATAACCCCTTGTATCTTATGAGACCACCATGGATTAAGCTGGACTTCAACAACAACAGAAATAAGAGAAAGCCTATACACTCATGGCAACTGAGCAACTCTTTACTGGATAACTACTGTGTCAGGGAAGCAATAAAGAAGGAAATCAAAGACTTCTTAAAAATCCAACGAAAATGAAGGCACAACATACTCAAACCTTTGGGACACAATGAAAGCAGTGCTATGAGGAAAGTTCATAGCACTAAGTACCTTCAAAAAGAAAATTGTGAGAGCTCATATTAGTGAATCAACAGCTGAACTGGAAGAATTGGAAAAAAAAAAAAAAAGAAGCAAACACTCCCAAGAGGAGTAGAAGGCAGAAAATCGTCAAACTTAGGGCTGTAATCAACAAATTAGAAACAAAAAGAACAATACAAAGAATCAATAAAACCAAGAGTTGGTTCTTTGGGAAAATCAACAAAATAGATAAATCCTTAGCCAAATTAACTAAAAGGCAGAGGGAAAAAACCCACATCAACAAATCAGAAATTAAAAGGGAGAAATAACAACAGACATTGAGGAAATCCAGAGAATCTTTAGGTCCTACTTTAAAATCTATACTCACCAAATTTGAAAACCTAAGTGATAGATTCACCTACCAAAGTTAAACCAAGATCAGGTTAACAGATTAAACAGCCCTATAACCCCTAAGGAAACAGTCATTAAAAATCTCCCAACCAAAAAAAGCCCAGGGCCAGATGGTTTCAATGCAGAATTCTACCAGACCTTCAAGAAGAGCTAATACCAATACTGTTCAAACTCTGCCACAAAATAGAATCAGAAAGAATACAAACTCATTCTATGAGGCCACAGTCACCCTGATTCCTAAACCACACAAAGACCAAACAAAGAAAGACAACTTCAGATCAATCTCCCTCTTGAACATAGATGCAAATATACTTAATAAAATACTGACAAACCGAATCCAAGAACACATCAAAAGTATCATACACCATGATCAAATAGCCTTCATCCCAGGAATGCAAGGATGTTTCAACATAAGAAAATCCATCAATGTAATTCACCATATAAACAAGTTGAAAGAAAAAAAAAACACATGATCATCTCAATAGATGGTGAAAAACTATTTGACAAAATCCAACACACCTTCATGCTAAAAGTCCTGGAGATAACAGGCTTGCAAGGAACACCTAGAAATAATAAAGGGGATATACAGCAAGACTGTAGCCAACATCAAATAAAATGGAGAGAACCTGAAGCATTTCCTCTAAATTCAGGTACAAGACAAGGTTGTCCACTTTTGCCATATCTCTTCAGCATAGTACTTGAAGTTCTTTTTAGATCAATAAGACAGCTAAAGTAGATCATAGGGATACAAATTGGAAATGAAGAAGTCAAATTATCCCAATTTGCAGATGATATGATAGTATACATAAGTGATCCCAAAAATTCCACCAGAGAACTCTTACAGCTGATAAACACCTTCAGCAAGGTGGCTGCATATAAAATTAATTCAAGAAAATCAGAAGTCCTTCTTTATACAAAAAATAAATGGGCTGAGAAAGAAATTAAGGAAACAACACCCTTCACAATAGCCACAAACAATATAAAATACCTGGGGGTAACTCTAACCAACCAAGTGAAAGATTTCTATGACAAGAACTTCAAATCCGTGAAGAAAGAAATTGAAGAGGACATCAGAATATTGAAAGATCTCCCATGCTCATGGATAGGCAGCATCAACATAACAAAAATGGCCATTCTCCCAATAGCAATATACAGATTTAATGCAATCCCTATAAAAATACCACTACAATTCTTTATAGACCTGGAAAAAATAATTCTCAACTTCATGTGTAATAACAAAAGAACCCAGAATATTTAAATCAATCCTGTACAATATAAAAGCATCTGGAGTTATCACCATCCCACATTTCAAGCTGTACTACAGAGCAACACTAATAAAAAAAACAGTATGGTACTGTTATAGAAACAGACCAGTGGATCAATGGAATCAAATTGAAGACCCAAAAATGAAGCCACATACCTATGGTCACTTAATTTTTTACAAAGAAGCCAAAACCATACAATGGAAAAAGGAAAGCATCTTCAACAAATGGAGCTGGTCCAACTAGATGTCCACATGTTAAAGAAGGAAATTAGACCCATACTTATCACCTCGTAAAAAACTTAAGTCCAGGTGGATCAAAGACCTTAAAAAAAGGCCGGACACACTAAATGTATTAGAAGAAAATTGCGGAAAACCCTCGAACTCATCGGCACAGGTGACAACTTCTTGAACAGAACACCAACAGCTCAGGATCTAAGACCAACAATCAATAAATGGGACCTCATGAAACGGAAAAGCTTCTGTAAGGCAAAAGACACTGTCATTCGAACAAAATGGTAACCTACAGATTGGGAAAATATTTTCACCAGCCCCACATCTGACAGAGGATTCATATCCAAAATTTACAAAGAACTCAAGAAATTAAATGTCAAAGAACCAAATAATCCAACCAAAAATGGGGAACAGTGTAGAGAGCTGCGAAGTGCCACGCCCTAAAGATGGCGCTGGTCTCCGCCTTCCACCAGCCCGACGGTGAGCGCTCTCTATGATAAGTTCATATTTGGCATAGACCGCTGATCTGGCTTGTTTCCGCATATGTAGGCCTCTAAGATAGCACCCCTTGGCTTTACTTGACTGGTTGTTCATTTAGTATTTAGCCTGTGGGTTGGGTCTGCCCGGGCATTCGGAATTCGGAATTCAGAACACTGTTTTCAAGGGACCTGAATAAACTGCTGGAGAAGAGCTTTTGTGAGTTGCGTCATCCTTGCTGGACAAAGGGGGACGCGACAAAGTGGTGGCCCGTACGGGGACCCAGAAAAGACTCAGAACTCCTGCAGTCAGGTGCAGCGCTGGTAAGTTCCTGGGATAAATCAGGACAATAAAGTTTCATGGAAATAGCGAACACAAGGTAAAGTTTCGCGGAAATAGTGAACAAAAGGTAAAGTTTCGCGGAAATAGCGAACAAAAGGTAAAGTTTCGCGGGGAAGCAGCGAACCGAAAGTAAAATTTTTAAACATGGGATTGTCTGAGTCACACCCAATTTTTCTGGCTCTTCAGGAGCTACTTTTAGCTAGGAATTTGAAGATTAAGAAGTCTACCTTAGAAAGATTTTTAAATGAATGTGATTCTGTGGCTCCGTGTTTTGCGGTGTCCGGGAATCTTACGGTATCCTGCTGGGACAAATTAGGCAGGGTTGTGGGTGGGAGGGTGGGACTGGAGGGGGGAATAGGGAGGGGACTGTGATTGAGATCTAACTTGAAGAAATAAAAAAAAAAGAAAAAGAAAAAAACTCAAATGACAGCACATGCTGATGAGGTTGTGGAAAAAGGGGAACACTCCTCCATTGCTGGTGGGAATGCAAGCTTGTACAACCACTATGGAAATCAGTCTGGCGATATCTTAGAAAATTTGGAATAGCTTTGGAATAGCTTTACCTCCAGACCCAGCCATACCCCCTCTGGGTATATATCCAAGTGATTCCTCACCGTGTGTGTGTGTGTGTGTGTGTGTGTGTGTGTGTGTGTGTGTGTGTG
>CAJQZJ010033410.1:2107254-2118626 GCA_907164525.1 Lophiomys imhausi | reverse complement strand
TGTGTGTGTGTGTGTGTGTGTGTGTGTGTGTGTGTGTGTGTGTGTGTATGGTGAGGAATCATTTATATATACCCAGAAGTGGTATGGCTGGGTCTTGAGGTAAAGCTATTCCAAATTTTCTAAGGACAGGAATCTATCCCTCAGCTGAAATTTATCACAGAATGATTTTCTAAGCTTCTTCTATCTTATGCTCAAACAATGCTGATTGAATACTTGATCACGTTAACTCTTGAATACACCTTGCTTGGTAGGCATCCTCAATGCAATATGAATGAATGGAAATCTGAGGCTCAGAGGCTATGCGTAAGGGGAGTTAGATTAATATAAATTAGGTTTAGTTAATATCTAGAGGCTTTTGATACAGTCTCTTTATACAGGGTATGAAGATCAACTTGGCTGTGGGTAATTGACATAGCAGCATATGGACTAAAAACAAGGTTATGGCCTGGCATTGTTTTCAGCTGTTAATAGCCTGTCAAAGTGGGCAGAGCCCAGAAAATAGGCTGAAGCCAGGTGAAACAAGGAGAGACCCTATTTTAGGAGGAAATGAGTGGAGACAGACAGTTCCCATGCTATAGAGTTCCCATGCTAGAGACAAGATGAGATGTAAGGTGACATATATCATCTGATGGAGAAAATACTGGTGGACTGAAAAGCTGATCTCTAATCGAGCTCAAAAAATATGACCACCTAGCTCTCTGAGGAGAAAGAAGCTGATGGGCAGAGAAGGCCTCAGCAAAGCAGCAAAAGGCCAAAGACTAAATGCTGTGGCACAGCTTTTGCCTAGAGTGGCTCAACCAATTCAAACAGTGGCCTGAATGGAACTGTGGCCAGCCTCAAAGACTGATGCAGAGCAGCTTAGTGACTAATACAAACTGAATAAGTTGACTTATGGATAGCTGAGGCATTCTATTAGAGAACGCCTCAAGCTTCATTTAATGTGAAGCTGCCATAGCAAATTTACCCTAAAGAACTTACATCTGAAATATTCCTGAAGAAAGACTGTTGACTAAGTGACTTAAAGTATCTACTCCTGAGTTGATTGTGACAACTGAGGACTTCTCCAGAGATTGTGTTCCTGACAACTGGGGACCTAGCCCAGAGACTGTATCCTTCTAAAAGGTTAAAATTAGTTGTTAGATAATAGTTGTTATAGTTATTAATAGATTTAGTTGTTAGGTAACAGGGGTGATAGTCATTCTTAGGGCTGGTAGTTGGGTAATTGTTTATGTTTGTTATAAGTGCATACAGTTATCAATAAATATATATTGGATAATTAAAAAGATTTGTCTTCAGTTAAGTTACTAAGGAAAATAACTCAGGCAAAAATCAAAGAGACAAATTATATATCAGGCATATAATATGTGTACATATATATGAATAACATTGAAATGAAATTATTCAAAGAGATTCCTGGATTTCTGTCCTCTGATAATATTGTGGGTTAAGACCACTTTTGGATTAATAAAAAAATGGAAATCTCAACTTGTAGGCTATTAAATCACAAAACTTACATTGGCTGTTTATCCTTCAGCATGAATCAAAAAGGAACATCACCAAGAGCTCTGGAATCTGAAGGTCAGTCTCTACCCATAGCAAATCAGAGACACTGAGAGCCAAAACAGCTGCTGTCCAACTGGCAGCCAACAAGTTCCAGGAGACTTTAATAGTGAAATCTTACAGTTATATCCTACCGCATAGTTTTAATCTCTGTATTCTTTAAACTCTTGATAAGAGTGATAATTTCAATATAGAATTTCATAAGATTAGTAACAGCTAAATTGTGTAAATTTGTGCACCTTAAGTGAACTAAAGACTTTTCCACAAACATTGGAGTATCTGCACACTTAGGCCATATATCTGAAAGATGATACTGAGAGACATTGATGACAATAAGCTTTGAACAAAGTGATAAAATCTGAATGATAACTCTGAGAAGTAATTAATTTCTAAGTGTTTTGATACTAATTCAATTATCTCCATTTAGTTTCCTCACTACAGTCTCTATTTAGTTGGTGTTCCATCAAAAACAACACATTTGTGACAAGAATTGCACAAAAGAACATCTTGTCATGAGAATTCAAATGCTGGTTTAGAACTAGAGTCTAGGGAAAATGTTTTATTTACAAAAATAAAAAGGAGAAAACTAAATCATTAAATGAATGTTAGATCATAGTAAATATATGCTCATTTAATTGCCAATACCCTCAGTAGTCTTCAAAAATGAATTATGTATGCAGAAACACTTCAGGAACTAGTTCTGCAATTCTATCAAATAATTGTCATGTTTTGCAAAAATAGTCTTTTCTTGCCGTGTTTCCATTGCAGAATGCAAGCATATTAATTTAGCAGTTAATGACACTATTAATTCTCTAGATGCTCATTTCCTTTTAAATATTGATAAGAACCAGAATTATCATTTTAATGGAACTTAACAGAATACATGACCTCAAGCTGATTAGCAAAGTCATTAACGAGGCATATGTTATATAAATTGCTATTTATCTTCTTTCTCATTCTTGCCATTTACAGAAAGGGCCTTGTGCATTGAGTCATTGAAAAACTAACTTGAAATTAAATAAAGGCAATGAATGTTTTAATCATTTACAGGTTCTTTCTGAATTGTGGTCCCTTAACATATTAACCAAACAGATGTGCTATTGATAGACAGGAGCACATTTCTTCAAAGTTCATGGCAGAACACCTGTTTTGTTATCTCTGAAGATAGATACCTGTTCAGAGGGTCAATGTGCATTGTAATGCATTCAGTAAAATCCATACAGAACCCACAGTTCATTTAAAATGACCGACAGTACACTCCCATTCAAGTCAAGATTAATCCAAGTAGTTTCTAGTTTGTGGAAACCTCTAATATACTTTAGGTTGATATCTAATAACTTGTTTTAGTTTTTAGTTGTCATTTATTGCTTTATTTTAAGACGCAAAGTTGCACTAACAGTAATTCCCTAGTCAAAAGCCAACTAAGTAGTATTCCATTGTGTAAATGTACCACAATTTCTTTATCCATTCCATGGTTAAAGGACATCTGGGTTGTTTCCAGGTTCTGGCTACTATGAATAATGTTTCTATGAACATAGTTGAGAAAATGTCCTTGTTTGGTGAAACATATTTTGGGTATATTCACAGGAGTGGTAAGCTGGATCTTGAGGTAGAACTATTCCCAGTTTTCTGAGGTATCACTAGACTGATTTCCAAAGTGGTTGTACAAGTTTGCAGTCCCACCAGCAATGGAGGAGTGTTCCCCCTTTTGCTACATCCTCACCAGCATGCACTATCACTTGAATTTTTGATCTGGATAGGAACCTAACATAACTTCCATCTGAGAGACTGTACTCAGCAGATAATGGAAACAGATGCAGAGACCCACAGCCAAACATTAGGCAAAAATCAGGGAGTCTAGGGGAAGAGTTAGGGGAAGGTTTGAGGCAGCTGGAAGGGTCAAGGACACCACAAGAAAACCTACATATCCAATTAACTTGGACATAGCAGGGGCTCATAAAGACTGAACCACCAACCAAAGAACATGCATGGACTGGTGCTAAGCCCACTACGTGTATCAAGCTGATGGGCTGCTTGGTCCTCAAGTGGATCCCCTACTTGATTGGAGTGGGGTTAATCTCTGACTTGGGCTTTGTTGCCTCCCTCTGGATCCCATTTTCCTAGCAGAGTTGCCTTGTCCTGCCTCAGTGGAAAAGGAGACACTTAGTCCTGATGGGATTTGATGTACCAGAGTGGATTTATAGTGGGCAGGGCAGAGCGGTAGAATATTGGGTAAGTGGGTGGGAGGATGGGACTATGAGGAGAAGAGGGAGGGGGTTGATAATAGGAATGTAACATAAAGAAATATATAAATTTTTAAAAAGCCAACTGAGGTCAACTAATCCTAATATTGAGACTAAAATATAAATTTAAAACACTTTCATTTAAATGCCATTAATTTTTCAAAATATTCATCTGTGAAAATCTATTATCTCCTTTTATTCCAGTTCAGTCTTTCCTGATAAAAGACCAGAATTCATACTGACAAGTATTAAAAGTGTTAAGCAAAGAATATTTTGTCTGGTGAAGATTCAATCACCATCTAGGTGAACTAAAAAAGAATGTGTTGAGAACTATACTTAGTTTACACACAGCCAACTAATGGCAAGGGAAAAGTTTGCAAACAGGTAGTAGTTTGATTTAAACATTGCTAAGCCATCATTGATGACTTCTTTCCTCAGTATTACTTCAACATGCCATATGTCACCATAATCCCTGATGTCCGTCCAAAAGTCATCATCACTGTAGCTTGCCAGGATTGATGTGATCTGGCTCCAGGAATGGGAATAAAATTGGACTTGCCAAAATACCTCAGACTTTTGAGCAATGGGATAGACAGTGACAGTGGGATGGAGACAGGTGCCAAGTCACTAACAGTTTTTTTTTTTTTTTTAGTAAGGAATCATTCACACTTATGCTCCATGACAACCCACTGACCTAGACTCAGTACAATGAATTTAGAATTGAGGCAGTGGCCAAAAGTTCATACAGGAGAAATAATAACAAAAGCAGCAGTACATTTGGCATCATGAAAATTTGATCTGCTGTATGTGTCTCCATGCAGTATGGTATAATGCTTTAGTGGAAAAACTTAAGCTCAGATCCACTTGGATATGATCACGTGCTTTAATACAGACTTTAGCTAAAAATAAAAGGTAAATAATTCATTTTTCCTATTTTAAAAACAGAAGCATTAATAATAGGTTTTGGAGAAGAATGCAGTATGAATGCCATGAAATAATGTCTATTACAAGGCATATTGTATTGTTATATGGATATCAAATGTTCAATAACTAGTAAAATAATTATTAGTTATTAAAGTAATATCAATATGTCTATTCAATAAAATGTTAGTGCACAGTTCTTGTAAATAGCATATGTAGAACTCAGTTTATAAGTTGTGGGGATTATGTGATGTTGCTGATGAACAGGATAGGAGGAGATTGGCCTTTGCTCATTCCAGGCTGAGGCAACAGAGACAAACTGTTTCCCCACCATGTTTATCTTTCGCTAAGACGGTGACCTTGGGTACCACATGTCCCAGAAGGCACAGCTATGAAGTGGAGGAGATCCAACAATTTGCATCACCTCTTAAATGAGTAGGAAATAAACAATACAGGACTGTTTTGGTTTGGTTTAATTTACCAAAGCTCACCCTAGCCTAATTGTCTAATACAGATCTTGGAGGTAGAAATGACAATGTTAGTTTTCTTCTCTTATGAAGAGAGAAATCAAAGATCAAGGATTTTAAAAAAAATTCTCTGAGGTTTCAGAGATAACTGGAATCATGTTACATACCATAATTTTTAATTCTATAAAATTTTATTACAGAGAACAAAAGTCTTGGTGACTAAGCTATGGTAAAAATCATCACAGATGAAGAATATATGACTCATGTACCATGATCATTTATGATACAGATCTGAACTAGATCATTGTATCTAAATCAGTTACCATGGCATTAGCCATACCCAACTATATTCCTCATCAAAATGGGTGCTTAGAGAATGAGAATACACCACTAGGGTCTAGATAAAAAGCCTAGCAGGTAAGAGCAGGCCCCAGTCATGCTGAGAACCTGAGTGTGTTCAAAGCACCCACCTTGAGCATCTTATAATTTAAATACCTTCAGTTCCTCTGTTTGTCTGCTGACATGGACAGTCCTGTGCACATACCAAACACAGGTAGATGTACACACATATTTTATGAAAATAATACAATAAATCTTCAAAAATCCAACAATAATAGCTGTTGCTACCTATGGTATATTCTAGCTTTATAGTACAACTAATGCATGTTAATTTAAATACTGAAGTATCATCTAATTCACAAAAAAAACTAAAATCTCTGCAACTGACTTGACATGCTCAAAGCATGTCCCAGCTGGGAGTATCCTTTTGGGGCTGCAGAGATGTTGAATGTGCAGCCTCTTGTTTTCTTTCCAGAAATGCAACTCAGTAATTCGGTATTAATTTGAGTCCAATGAGCTAAAATTTGTTCTGTTTGTTTTTGGACAAATCATAGCTCTTAACATTTTTACATGGATTGCTGATGGCAGATTAACCTCACTGACTCTAAAATTAATAAATTCAGCTGAGTTTTGGAATTTTTATTATGTGGATTGTTTGCACTCATTGGTGTCACCTGCCATCCATTCTACCTCTTTAATTCCAAATTAAGTCCTAATTTGTTGTATGTTACTGACAAGAGCAGATTTGAGACTTGGCCACCATTTTGAGAAAATTGCTTACATTCTGAATACATTTCACTGATAATAATTCTTTGAACAAATTCATACCCATTATGTCTCCTTTGGAAAAAAATATGTTCAAATAGATGAAAGTCCAAAATAACACCTTATCTGTTTTTATTTTCTTTCTCAATATGCACTTAAGTGTATTTTCATTTTTTTACCCTTTATTGAAAATAGAGATTTTTGCCTCATAAAATACATCCTGATTGAAGTTTTCCTTCCCTGTACCCCTCCCAGATCCTCTCCACCACCACTTCCATTCAGATCTGCCCCATTTCTGTCTCACATTACAAAACAAACAGGATTCTAGGGAAAATAATAGAAAAATATTAAGATTAAAAACTAATAAATCAGAATTTACATTCAAACAGAAGAAAGTGTCCAAAATCATCTCAATAGGTACACAAAAGGCCATGCACAGACAATATCCAATACCACTTCATGATAAAAGACCTTAAGAGATTAGGGATTCAAGGTACATACCTATAATTAATAATATAAATATAAAGATAATTTACAGCAAGCCCATAGCCATCCCTCCCTCCATGTGAATCTCACTTGGGAACAAAATGTTTCACCATCATGCCCAGCTGAAACAACCTGTTATACACACACACACACACACACACACACACACACACATATGTATATATGTATGTATGTATGTATGTATGTATGTATGTATGTATGTATATGTGTATATAATGTTTATTGAGAGAAGCCAGTAAAATTCTATTCAACCAAAGAGATTCCTTTTATGCAATGGAATCATATGAACTTTTTATTCCTCTTGGAATAAAAGCTCATAAATTCTTTTTTTTCTTCTTTTTTTTAAAACTTAAGATGCGCCAGGTGTGGTGGCACATGCCTTTAATCCCAGCACTCAGGAGGCAGAGGCAGGTGGATCTCTGTGAGTTCAAAGCCAACCTGGTCTAAAAAGTGAGTCCAAGACAGCCAAAGATAAACAGAGAAACCCTGTCTTGAAAAACAAAACAAAACAAAAAAACCCAAAACAAACAAAAAACATAAGATGTATCTTTTTCCCCCAATAAAAGGTTATTTTCTTATAACAATAAGTATAATACAAAACAATAAGAACAACAAGGAAATAATTATGAAAATTATAAATTATAACATATATTGGGAATATATGTTATACCTTATATAGCAACTAATAAGACTATTTTATTACCTAACCAAAAGTTTAAAGTTCTATACCTATTTCAATTTTCATCCTCACTTGCATTACCACCTTAAAAACATCTTATTTGGGCCACCCAATAGGTTCCCAATGTCCCCAAACAATCTGTTTTTAAGGGCAGGTTGCATTCTTAGCAGTAGTTGGCTAACAGAAAATGGACTAAAAGACATAGTTGGAGGTTCTTTGTCTCACAATGCCATGCCATGGCTCACCCATAACCTCTTTTTAAATTGTATCTTGTTATATTTTTATTTTTATTTCATTTTATTTGTATATTTTCTTTCTACATTTTATCCTACAGGTCGAAACTTTCCATGTACATTATGGCTCCCAGTTTAGTATTTTTAGGGGAATTCCCAAGCATGCAAATGAGTGGGGATCTGTTTTTTGTGCCTTCTCTTGGACCCTTTCTTCTGTTTGAATGTAAATTCTGATTTATAAGTTTTCAATCTTAATATTTTTCTATTATTTTTCCCTAGAATCCTGTTTGTTTTCTAATGTGAGACAGAAATGGGGCAGATCTGAATGGGAGTGGTGGTGGAGAGGATCTGGGAGGGGTACAGGGAAGGAAAACTTCAATCAGGATGTATTTTATGAGGCAAAAATCTCTATTTTCAATAAAGGGTAAAAAAATGAAAATACATTTAAGTGCATATTGAGAAAGAAAATAAAAACAGATAAGGTGTTATTTTGGACTTTCATCTATTAAGATGATCATGTGTTTTTGTTTTTTGTTTATTTCTTCCAGTTTGTTTAATGGTAGAGCATGTTGATAGATTTTCTAATGTTGAAACTCCCCTGCATCCCTGGGATGAAGCCTACTTGATCATAGTGTATGATTCTTTTGATGTGTTCTTGAATCTGGTTTGCAAGTATTTTATTGAGTGTTTTTTCATCTGTGTTCATAAGGGAATTTGGTCTGAAATTCTCTTTCTTTGTTGGGTCTTTATGTGGTTTAGATATCAGGGTGACCGTTGCGTCATAATCAAACTGGACGACATTGCTTTTGTTTCTACTTTCTGGAATAATTTGAGAAGTATTGGAATTAAGTCTTCTTTGAAAATCTGGTAGAATTCTGTGCTAAAATCATCTGGCCCAGGTTTGTTGTTTTTGTTGTTGTCGTTGTCGTTGTTGTTGTTGTTGTTGTTTGTCGTTGTTGTTGTTGTTGTTGTTGTTGTTTGTCATTGTTGTTGTGTTTTGCTTTGGGTTGGGTTGTTTTTTGTTGTTGTTATTTGTATTTTGTTTTGTTTTTGTTTTTTGTTGTTGTTTGCGAGATTTTTAATGAATGCTTCTATTTCAACAAGGGTTATAGATCTTCTTAAAATTGCTTTCTGACCTTGATTTAACTTTGGTAAGTGCCATTTATCAAGAGCATTATGCATATCTTTTACATTTTTCAATTTGCTGGAGTGCAGGTTTTTTAAGTACATCTGGATTTCTTCTCTCTGTTGTTTTGTTCCTTTTGTCATTTGCATTAATGTTAATTTGGGATGAAAGGAGAAGTGAAAATCTGCAGTTAACCTTCACTGATCAGATTGGCCTTTGGGTTCCCAGGGAATACTTGCTGGAGTTGGGGGCTGGCATTAAAGAAGGAGTTGTGGGAAGGAAGTTTGGAGGGGAAGATCTGCATGATCAACTAGCAATGTGGGCAGAGTGAAGGGGGACTGCAGCAGGTCTGCTACCTAGCTGGAGGATAAGACTGGGGTATTGGATTTGGAAGAGCAGAGGGAGAGATGAGGATCTGCAGTTAGTCCACACCCTTCCCTGGCCAGAGTGGCCTGTGGATTCCTAGGGAAATCTAAGTATGTTCTAACACAGGTCACAAAAAAAATTTTCCCCCTATTTTCTATTCTAAAAAACAACAATGTTTTTTTTTTAATATGAAAGGATACTTTTTAAACAGTTACATTTCTTAGAGATTGTTATGTGAAGGTCCTACATAATCAGAGCAGGATATTTTAGCAAACCCAGAATATAGCAAAATACAGTTCTGTTTTATCCAGTACTTAGCTGTTTGAAAATGTAAAACACACTCTCTTATCCTGAACTTTAACTTTAGATTCAGTAGTGTGGGAAGACGGATCTCAAGGGTCATCTCCATATCTAACTCTGTGTGTTGGTATATGTAAGGCTTTCATTTAATGTCCTCATATCAAGACATCAGCAATACATTCCTAACTAATGCTCTGTATCTAATCTCCCATTTACCACCCACCAAACAGCACTCTGCTCTACAGCTTGTTTTAAATGATATATTAAGATAAAGTTTGTAAAGTATAAAATTCCCTATAGCAATTGCACATTCTAGTGATTTTTAAAGTGAATTTATAGTTATGTAATGTTCATCACAGTGTATAGTATTTACATAAACTCTCCAATCTCTTCTTTGCTACTTAAATATAATCCTTAAGGCATAGATAAAATGCAAACGACCAGTTCTTTGCAGATGTAGATCTTATATCTATCTTCATAATTTGCATAATCTGATCATTTCATTATAGTCAATTATACAACAAGTGATATTTTGTGTCCATCTTTTCTCATTTTTTCATATGCTAAATGTCTTCTGTATCTTGACAGTTTATGGTATACATACGTGTGTGTGTGTGTGTGTGTGTGTGTGTGTGTGTGTGTGTGTGTATGTGTGTGTGTTCTCTGGTTTTAGGTAAGAGTATTGCCTTCTATAACTATTACATTTTTTTCTGTCTTTTACCATTCTATGGGAATTGGGAATATTTCCATACTTGACTATGATTAGTAATGCTGTTGTGAACATTTGAGTCTGTGCTTTTTGGAGCACCTTAGTTTTCTCTTCTCTTCTCTTGGGTTGATTATTAGGAATGAAACAGTTAGGCCTTATAAAATCACTAACAATTTTAGAAAGTGTAAATGCTTTTGAAATATGATTATATGGTTTTATTTTTAAATATATATACTTTATATGTTTGTGTGTGTGTGTGTGTGTGTGTGTGTGTGTGTGTGTGTGTGTATGCACATGTAGGTCCCTGAAGATTCCCAACAAGGCAAGAAGAGGGTATCAAATTCCATGCAGGTAGATTTCCAGCTGACTGTAAGATGATCCACAGGGATGCTGACAACTGAATTCCAGTCTTGTGCAAGAACAGGCAGGGCTTTTACCTCTGGAACCATCTCTCTTGCACTATGATTATACTACTTTAAATTTAGTGAGGATCTCCTGAAGGATTCAGCTTTCCCATGTATGTTCAAATATTAGAATTTACTTAATTTTAATATAGTCATTCTAACGAGTGTATAATAATATCCTAGTGATTTTAAAGTGTTTTTCTCTAAAATTTAATTTTTTGAGATCATAAAATAATTACATCATTTCCTCCTTCCAAACTGTCTATATACCCATTCCTTTGTGCTCTTTCAAATTAATCAGCTCTTTATTCTTAGTTGTTCACAAACACACACACACACACAGAAACATGCACACACATGCACATTTCTTTTTATGGCCTTATCAAGCTTATACAGTGTTTTTTGTTGTTGTTGTTGTTGGTTTTGTTTTATGTTTCATGATAGTATAGAAAGTACTCCTTGCTCTGCAAGCAGCTCTACTTCTTGTAATCAGTGAAAGAATTCATATAGCATAGATTCAAATCCTTCATGAGATAAATCAGTTAACATGATTTACTATTACTTTGTGGACTTTTCTTAATGGTTAGTTTTTTAGGTATAATATCATTATGATTAAGCCAACTTTTTATTTGGTTGTAGAGAGCTGCGATGTGCCACGCCCTAAAGATGGTGCCGGTCTCCGCCTTCCACCAGCCCAACGGTGAGTGCTCTCTATGATAAACAAGTTCATATTTGGCAAAGACCACTGATCTG